>CM035105.1:43530029-43740029 GCA_020205505.1 Panax japonicus | reverse complement strand
TATATATATATATATATATATATATATTGGATTATTCATAATGATATAAGTTACAAATTATTAAAAATATTATAATTTAAATAAAAAAATGAAGAGTCACATTAAAATATTTAAATTAACTACTAGTGGTCAAATTCAAAATATATTAGATTTCTTTTTTCTTTTATTTCATAT
Organism: Panax japonicus; assembly: GCA_020205505.1. NCBI lineage: Eukaryota > Viridiplantae > Streptophyta > Magnoliopsida > Apiales > Araliaceae > Panax > Panax japonicus. The sequence continues at coordinate 43,739,855 of CM035105.1, read as the reverse complement.
AATTAAATAAGATTACACCATTATAAAGTGTTATTCTCATAAACGCGTAAAGAGATCTAGAAGTGGGTTGAATAGATTCTTTAATTTTTTTTAAAGTGATGTTACCAAATTAGTTAAGCAAGTTAATTGATTGATTAAGTACAACGAAATTGTATTATTAAAAACCCTTCAAAGATTATTAGAAAACATAGTTCTAAATTTAGTGAGCAAATATAAAAAAAAGTCTTAGTTATAAAAATGTAGAGTGACAAAATATGAAATATAGAAAGTTAAGAACACGAGATTTTTAAGAAGTTCATAGTACAAAAATCTCCCAATCATCTCTTCTACTTTGCGAGTAGGGAAATTCCACTAACTAGGGTAATCACCAAGATTACAGTTCACTAATAACTTTTTCACAACTGATTCACAAATAATCCTTCAAGTCACACAAACTTGGGTTACAAGAGATCTCTAAGATTTAATTACATACTAAGAAAAGATATTTGTTTTGAGATGTTGCTAATAGACCTTGAAATTTATCACCCAAACCCACAGGTCATCCAACCCATCTGTTAAATTTAAGGGTTTGGGCATGAATAAATATCACCCATTAAAAAGCGGGTGTTTTTTACCCGGTTCATTTAGACCCAACCTGTAACAACCCAACCCGCTGGTGACCTAGTCTGTTAGTTAATATTTAATATTACTTTTATTTAATTTTTCTTCTATTAATATCCATTATTTAATAATTTCATTCTAACTATTTCATCTTTTATTTATACTTAATCATCACTCATTCCTAATCCTTTTGCGGCCATCATTATTAATTATCCAATCTACATACATAGAATATGACAATGGTGAAAATGTTGGTAGAAATTGCATATTTGATTTTGTGATGATGAGATAATATATTTGGAGATTATTAGGACAATTAATGTATATTTATAAACAGTATTTTTAAGACCTTAAAAGAGAAATTAATGTACAAAGACTTAGAATAGAAGATCAAACTTGTTAGGTTGATCTATTGATCTGAACAAATGTATAGATTATAGGACTGAATCGATCATATAGTTGATTAAACGATCATAAATTTGCTTTGAGAAATTGTAAATCTTATTAAAGATCGCAAAGTTTGCCAAGCTATCATAGAGCATTCAATTCTACGATTACTAGACCTGACAAACATGGCCCAAGCCCGGCCGGCCCGCCCGCCACGGGCCGGGCTATGAGCTGCAATTTTCTAGCCCTGGCAAATACGGGCCATTTTGGCCCAACCCATTTTTGGCCCAGCCCAGCCCGCGAGCGGCCCGTGACTTTTTTTAAAAAATAAAATATTGCTACTTGTGGGTTGTGAGGCTTGAACACAAGACTTTTAAGTAAATAAATAAGAGTTAAAATCAACTGAATTACAACAACTATTGATATTGCTTTTAATTTTATTAGTGGAAATGTTAATCCCCTCAATATATCCTCTATATATCTTTACTCACGCTCATAAACAATTATAATTGCATGAACTTTCGAAATAGTTCTTCAATTTCAAAGTATAAAACTAATAATTATTAGTTTAAGTTAGATAATATAATTATAAAAATTTAAAATTATCTATATATTAGTATTAATTACAGTATTTATTATTTTTAAAAGTTAAATAAATTATATTAATTTTAAAGTATAATTTTAAAAAATTAAATTTGATTATATACTTTGAATTACTAGCAATCAATGAGAAAGAAGGGAGAAGACCACTATTATTTATAGTGACATTACTATGTACAATGTAGTATATTTGGAAAGTAAATCAATCATTATCCCTTAATTATGAAATCCCCCTACTTATTTAATCCCCAAATCATGTCTTTAGAATAAAATCTAAAATCCTCTAGAATATCTACTAACACTCCCCCTTAAGCTGGAGCGTGCTTGAAAGTAATTTATAATACTATTAAAATTTTAATTGATTGAGATATGTAGTTAATGTAAGTAATTAGAATTATTATTTATTATAAATTATTATATTATTTTTAATATTTACTATTATTACTATTTTTGGTGTATCAAGATTTTGCAAAAAAAAATTAAAGGAAGAAGCCAGCGGGCCTGCCCTACCCTACCCGGGCCACGGTCCTCACAAATGCAGCCTGCCAAAACCCGGGCCATTTTGGCCTGGCCCGACCCGCTCGTTTGTCAGGTCTAACGATTACCATGGAAGTCTATAATTAGGAAAATTTAGAGTACTTCAATTTTGACAGAAGACTGGAAATGTCCAAACTCGTAGAGTGAAGATCCCAAAACAGTAGCTGAATATTTTAAGATTCAAAATAAAGATCAGACCAATATATGACAACCGCCCATATGACTGTCACTCATGTTGCAGTCTGATGTGACATATCAGAGCTGAAAGCAAGCTGACATATACACTCGAAAAGGCAACATCAGAGATCTTCCAGAATTAGAGTATTTAATAAAGCAATGATAACTTTTTAACGGGAAAATCTCGAGATCTTCTATAAAAGGGCACGAAGATTCAATCTAACAGAAACGATCACAAATTACAAGATGAATCGTTGCTCAAGTATTTCAAAGCTCTACTCTACAAAAGCATGAACATCTTGTTCTTCTACCAAGTCTTCAGAAGCTGTGCATAACGCCACTTAGTAATATATCAAAAAATCACTGCATCTCTTGTGATTCATTCATCTTAGTGACATGTTGTTACCAAGTTTAAGTGACTTGAAGAGTTCTGTGTGAATTGGTCTTAGTGACCCTATTGTCTTAGTGATATCTTCCAAGTCTGAGTGTCTTAAAGGACTCTTAGTGATTTATTGTTTTAATAGATCTTAGTGATCGCCTTGGATCCTTATTGGATTTCCTACTCGTGGAGTAGAAGAGTGGACTAGGAGATCTTTGTACTCCGAACCACTTAAAAATTTTATGTGTCATTTACTTTCCTGCACTTATAGTTTTGCATTTATCTTTTATATCTGTTTGTAACTTAATTCCACAAGTGAACTAAATTCAGAGTTGAGATTTTCTTTAAATCTTTGAAGGGGATTTTCAAACTAATATTCCCTTGTGCATAATTAAATATGTTTAATTTATAATACGGTAATACTTCCTTAAAAAGAAAAAGTTTTAAAGGATCTATTCAACCCCCCTTTTAGATCTCTTAGTTCCTCTGGGAAACAATAAATGTAACTCTAGTAGATGGGAGAAATTATATTATCTTATTTTGCAAACAATTTTACGTTTTTATGAATTTTTCATTGTTTTGAAATATGTTGAGTTTTATTGTTTAGAATATTTAAACAATTTATGTTTTATTGTTCAGAAGAACTTGAGATTTGAGCAAGGGTTGAAATTATGGCTCTATAATAAATTTTTAGTGTTTCAAATTGATTCATTCAGATCAACTTTGGATAAGGCTATTATAGTCGAAGGGGGAAGTGAAGCGTTGACTAAGTTTAACCAAGAGAAGATCAAGAATAAGAAGAAAATAGATGGATGAAGTAAAGCTGAGGGAAGAGAAGAAAATGGTGGAAACCATAAACAAAAGTTGAATAATTCCAGGAATACCATGAATAAGTAAAGAAACCTGAAGAAGAGGGTTGACCAATGCAAGAACTGTGGGAGAAATCACATGAGGGTGTGTTTGAAATGAAAGTCAGTATGTTACAATTGCGGGCATGAGAGACATATTTCTTCTAACTGCCCCAACTAGAAGAAGAATAGTGGGTATTTTGTTTGCGGATTAGTAGATCATATGGCAAAGAGTTGCCCAAAGAAGGGAACATACGGGGAAACGAACACAACGAAAATAGCAGTGGAAAACTGACTATAACTGGTTCATCTCTACTAAGTAGACCGACATCAAGGACCTTCAACATGACGGCTCAAGATGTAGTGGCATCCGGATATATAGTTTCAGGTATCGTCCCGGTCAATAATATAAATACATATATATTGTTTGATTCGGGTGCGACCTATTCTCTTGAATCATATGATTTTGCTAAGCATTTAAGATTGCCTCTAGAGAAACTAGAGTCTCCCTTGAAAATAGAAGTTGCGAATAAGGAAGTAATTCCCGTTGAAGATATTCATAAGAATTGTTGCGTCAAAATTAGAGGACATAGGTTGTTGATAGATTTAATTCTGATAGGTCTTATTTTATTTTATATATTTTGATGATAACAATTACGTAGTAATTAAGTATGTAATTATTTAATTATTTTTATATTTATCTAAACCATTTTCTGTTTTTATTTGAATTAATTTTTATTGACCTTGATAATTTAATGTCAAGTGTTGAATAAATTGATTCATATAATATTTAAGGCAAGAAGATCCTATTTTTTTTAAAAACCAAAGTGGGGCAAAAATATTTTAGTGCATACATTATAAACATGTGTATATATAATATATTAAAACATATATATAAACTGTATATATCATGTATATATATAACAGTAGGTTCTATATATATATATATATAGAGAGAGAGAGAGAGAGAGAGCAAGGATCAAGTGCATACCCCTTATCTTACTCACCCGTGCTTACCCCCCTTTAGGCGACGGTTTCGGTCATACAACCGTCGTCTATACTTTTAGCGACGCTATATGTTTGTCTGTCGCTAAAAGTATAGACGACGGTTGTATGACCCAAACTGTCGCCTAAAGGGGGTAAGCACGGGTGAGTAAGATAAGGGTATGCACTTGATCCGGACCGTATATATATATATATACTAAGTGTTCTATATATATAATATATTTAAGCATGTGTGTTATAGTGCATGCATTATAATATATATTGAGCAAGTGTGTGGATATTGGAATGTGCTGGCAACTTTAAAATCGTGTGACATTTATTTTGGAACTAAAAACCGAGTATGTGCTGCCAGTTTTTAAAACCATTGGAAGCATCAAACATGTGGTCAAATTATACAATAAATGCAGTACTTTGAAAAAGGGACGGGAGATATTTTGAATTCATTACCGTGTACTCTCTTTTTTATCTGGACCGTTAAATTCAAAAATACATCATCTGGACCATCCATTCAAAATTAGTTTTTCCAAATTTCATTTTTGCCTCCGACTTCAAAAAAAATCTATAAATAGGGAGTATTTCATTCATTTGGTTTTTACCAATTTAGTGAAAAGCAAAACATACTCTCCTTGCCTACATTCTCTCTAAAAGCTTTATATCTTTTCTTACAAAAGTTCTGATTAGAAGAGAAAATTGGTCCAAGTACTGAGACAAGTCATTTGAGTTTAACTTCTGTTGAGTTATTTCTTACTTGCTTTTATTTATATATAGATATAAGAATATACATTTTGATGCACAATTTTATATATCTATATTTCATCTATTTGTCAAATAAAAGGATACTTGGGCGCCACAAGGCTACGGAGATACACCTCTATGGAGAGGAATTCGAACCGTACGATTCCTTATAGTCTTCAGTAACCTTTTACCGACATTATTTATATAAATATTGTAAAGTAGATACGACACTTGATAGCTCAAAACGACACTCAGATATTCCTCCAAAAAGAGGAGTAATCCGAACTGGATTTGAGAATCATAGTGATCTATTGAAAATATTTATATAAATATCAATTGTGAAATTATAAATTTTGTCGTACTTAGACGCCGCAAGGCTACGGAGATACACCTCTACCAAGAGAAATTCGAACTGTACGATTTCTTATAGTACCAAGTGACATTATTTATAAAAGTTCACATAATAGATAAAATATTCTTATATATTATCTGAGTTAAACAATATTATTTGCTATATCAGTTTGTGCTTAACTGATTTAATTATTATACTTGATAAATATTATTTGAATTGATTGATTCTTTTTATATAAAAGTGTTGATACATAAAAATCATTCTTATAATACTTGTTAAAGATTATTTGAGAAACAATCCTACTTAATCCATAGAAAACACTCTTAATTTTAAAGAGTTAATAATTCTTTATAAATTGCATTTAAATTATATATCTGCTTAACCAGAAACATTTTTGAGCTAACGCAAAAATTGACTTATCTGCTTATTCTAGAAACATCTCTCTAAAACATAAGAGGTACTTGAACTTTTAAAACTGTGCATATTTTACATATTTGATTAATCAGAAGCATCGATTGATTCAAATATAAATTATCATCTACTTACTAAAGAAACATTTTTTTAGTATAAAAGTCTTTGAACTTTTATAAATTTGCTCTTTAATTAATATCTGCTTATTTAAGAAGCATCAATCTGTACTAAATTCTTATCTGCTTATTTAAGAAGCATACTGTTGTAAAATATTTTGTAAAAAGAGAAAAGATCAGAGTTAGTTTATTTTATGTACTTGTGAGAAAGACGAGTAATTCTTCGACCAAGACCAGAGTTTTAGAGAGGTCAGCTGGAAGTTGGGTCTCTAGTATACTTGTGAGGTGAGGAAGAAGCTATTGTTTCAAGACCATATCATAGAATAGAATTGAACTCAAAATGAGGAACAACTAAACTTGACGAGGGAGCGGGGAGCTTGCTGTCAAAGATAGAATAGTTGAATAATTAAAAGTTTGTCTGTAAAACTTTGTAAAGGCTTCTCCGCCTGTTCAAGGAGTTTTTATTACTGATAGTAATAGGATCTCAAGTTCCAAGTAGGGATTTGAGACTAGTAACAACATACCAAGGGGTGTATGTTGTGAACCATATAATTCTTTGTGCATTGTGTGCTTGACATTTTATTATCTTGCATGCTAATTTCTAAAACTGCAAATTGATTATTAAAAATTCAAAAAGGCCTAATATAATTTTAAAATCTGTAATAATCTATTCAACCCCCCTTCTAAATTATTATTGGACTTTCAATTGGTATCAAAACGGCGCTCTTTAACTTATTTGTTGAGTATATACAGGTATACCTAAGAGTAGATCCATGACCTACAATGTTACTAGTTGCGGAGAAGGACTGTCAATGTCCAGACCTCCACTATTTGATTACCATCTTTGCCACCTGGAAAAATAGATTCAAAATATATGCCAAATCCCAATGTGACACCCCCAAAATAGGTCCACACGACCCATTCTGAGTCGCCAGATATCACACTACAGAAATCAAATACAAACTTCATTTATATAACTGTTGAAATATCGTGTAGAGTACGACAACACATAAGTTGTGAGTTTTAATATAAATATACTAGCCGGGTCTCGTGCCTCCGGCACTGTATGGGCAGTGAGATTTATCTCAAACTTAGAACGGCCCATATGATTTATTAAGTGAACGGAAAATTCAAAATCATTATTAGATAGGTTAGATAGATAGATGTATTTTATTAGATAGATGTATGGACGGTGGGATTTATCTCAAACTTTGGACGGCCCAGATGATTTATTGAGTGAGCGGGAAATTCAAAATCATTTGTATTTTATTAGATAGATGTAACTATCATGGTGTCTCGACCACAACACCTTACAATGGTACTTTATATAAAAGTACAGTCAATAACTATTTTAGAAATTAAAATATTTGAAAAATGCTCAAGGAAACCTTCGTACATGGGAGGTCATGCATCTAAGTTATGATAGATATCATATGACTAGAGAATTATCCTTGGTTGACCTAATAGACCCCAAAGAAAAATAAGAAGATTACTATCATGTTCTTTCCAATGGTGAGTCTTCACTTGACATATACTTATCTCCATTATCTCCAATTGGAAATTATATTTCAACCAAACTCTGAGATTATATAGGTAGTGCTCATAGATATAATCAGCAAGTGCATGTGCACAACCCTGTCTTATGATAACACGAAGTCGTCTATCATTAGACATCTTGTATGATAGTGGCAAAACACCCTTTCAAAGTTGGGTTCACCTCACCCTAATCGGTTCACCAAAATCAACAGTTAAAATGACGTATAAAATACGACACACTTATCTAAAATTCTCAATAAAATTATTTTCATACTATTTTAGGAGAAACCTCAACAGCTATAGACCATCGTTCTATTCCCCTGTTACCCCTACTCGATCCAGCTACACTCTTATTACCTGAAAGGAATTGTAAAGCAAAAGGGTGAGCACAACTAGCCCAGTAAAGAATATCATGACTAAAGATAATTAAATTATCAATAGCCTTCGTCAATAATAAATCAGAGATTTAGAACATATGGTAGATGATAAAACTTTTCAACCATAGTGACAGTGGAACGAGCAATCCATTAGAAGAGTCAAATAGACCATAAAGTCTATTATCTTCTCCATGTTAAAAGTCCACCAACAATGTTTTATCCCTGTAACATCAATCAACAGTTCATGTCCACAATCATGTGAATAACTCATAATCATAATTGTGATTCTAAATTCCTCTTCGCACCCAGGACGAAGATAATTTTTATCACATGTCTTTACCTGAAACATCAAAGATCATGGTTATACCAAATCACAGATCATGTTCATAATCATACTAATAAATTCATCTTTGCACTACGGGCCAAAGATATTCATTAACAGTTCATCTTTGCACTACATGCCAAAGACATACAACTATATTTAAAAAAGAGTCAAGTAGAGCATGATATCTCACTACAACAAAAAAGCTTATCAGCGACCGCCTATCAGCGACCGCCTGTGGTCGCTGATACCTATCTGCGACCGTCTGCGGTCGCTAAAAGGCGTCGCACAAAATCTGGTCGCTAAAATGCACATCAGCGACCACTATTAGCGACCGATATCAGCGACCGAAATGGCAAATCCGGTCGCTAAGCTGAGTCAGCATAGGCCATGGCCAAAGCTGACGTGTTTCACGTGACGTGTCAGCGACAGGAAGCAGCGACCGCATGCGGTCGCTGATATTAAAAAATAAAATAACAGAATCTTGCTTTTTTTGCATAAATCCCAAAAACCTGTACCTTTTTTGTACCTGTTTTATCCCAACACACATACACAATAACAACATACACAACAATATAAACATCCATCGTCCATCATATAACACATACACTAAACTAGAATATAAACCATTCAAAACCAATATGATTTTGAATAAATATAATAACATTTTAAAAATTGTTTAAGTAACAATATACAAACATCCTAAGAATGAAACAAGTACAAACTTATATTATAACTATAAAACTAATCTAAAGCAGGTACTAATCAAGCATCACCGCCTCCTTGATCACCCTGTAATATTAACAAAATAATAAAACAAGTTATAAATATTTACTAACTATGTTAATATTGGTATATTACGACAATATACAACAAATTGATTTTATACCTCGTCGTCATCCCCGTGTTGTGATGCTGCTGCTGCCGCTACTGCTTCAGCTAACTCCTCAGCACTCAGAGCCCCCAGATGTCCGCCCAGTATCTTCAGAAGATCCCGATCTTGACATATAGCTCTCACACAGTCAGCCGGAGTATGAACAGCTGGATGGCTAGATGACTGTGTAGACTGGGTAGAAGAGCAGCATGAGCCACTGAAGGATGGGCGTCGTCGTTGTCCTTGACCTTTAACATAGTTCTTCTTCACAACAGACGCCCTCTCCCACAACTCTTGATCGATAGACGGACGTGGAGTGCCTTCAGGATAGCGCTCATTCAATAAACGCTTATAAGTGTCCTGCATGTCATCATGTTAACAATTAAATAGTTAAAAATAAATTAATTTTGTAAGCATTAATTAAAGATCAAGTTGTTAAAATTTATTACCGCTATCTGGATAGCCTCAGGCAGACCATCACGGGTGGCCACGTACACATCCAACCAATGGATAGGCTGACCTTGAGACTGAGACTCCTATACAAAAATAACACAATATTACTAAGTAAAAATGGGATATATTTTCTACAATTCATGATTGAAAACATATTAAAACTTGTAAATACGTACCCTGGCAGTGATATGCTGCAACTGTGAAATACTGCCGCCCTTGTATGTTCCTTTAGCCTTTTCGCCTTCGGATACACCCGAGGCTCTGTTGGTGGCGGCAGTCTTTCGTCTTTTCACCCAGCTCTCAGCTCTCCATTGGGCACACATCTCAGCCCATATGGACTGGGTGCACCACCAGGGGCTATGCTCGTGCATATAATCTTCTCCCTGGCCTGGATGGTCGATCTCGGCATTTTGAATGGCTTTTTGTCGTTCTTTATTTAAGTTATCCTTGGTACGGACCGCGCACTTCTGCCAGAATAATGTCTGAATCACCGAAGCCTGCGCGTCCTCCCATCTATACCTTTTCTGCAAATAAAACAACAATAATAACATTACTAAAAATTATCCTTTGAATATTATATTAATATAATCTGTCATAATTAATAAAAACATACCTGAAATTCAGTCCAAACTGCATCCTTATGGGCGAGAGGTGTGCTCGCCCATGTAATCACTGGCGTAGGCCAGTTCTGTAAGCATAATTGTGAAATGCACTTCACAATTTTACTATCTTGAAAATCACTACAATATACAGTAATTTACATTAAAATATATTTATAACAATGAAAATATTAAACCCTTATATATACACGATGTTTAACTTACGTGTTTTCTGGAGGAGGACGGATCTGTATAAGAATGCGATCATCCGGATTAGCCGGGGCCTTCGGCACATGATTAGGGCCCCGACCCAACCCGCGCTTTCGTGCTGCAGGTTCAGAAGACATCTATAAATAAAAAAATTAGGATGTTAGTATGAAATTATGAATGACAATTAATTGTATGAAATAGTTAACTACGATTATCATAAGTGAAAGATACATAAACATGACTGCAAAATAGTTAACTACAACAACTACAAATGATATAGTTAAGGATATAGAGAACATTCCTATATAGAGAACATAAATGAAAGGTACATAATTATGAACTAAACATGAACATGAACATGAACATGAACATGAACATGAACATAAACATACATTTTGTACAATTATAACTAAACAACTAAAAATGATATAGTTAAGGATATAGAGAACATTCCTATATAGAGAACATAAATGAAAGGTACATAATTATGAACTAAACATGAACATGAACATGAACATAAACATACATTTTGTACAATTATAACTCTTCCTCAATATCGTTGTCTGATGAGTCAGAATCATTTTGTACAAGTATCGGAGATTCATAACCATCTTCTTCAGATTCTGTGTCAGTGTCAGTCAATAACTCTTCCTCAATATCACTGTCATCTGGCACAATAACTGTCTCGGGATCCAATTCATCAGGTTCATCTCCACCCTCTAACTGGATTACATCATTATTGTCCTCTATATTTATTATAGGAGGTCTCTGAAGCATTTCCTCTTGGTAGAAATCCTCGTCTATTACTTGGACATGACTACGCGCGGGAGTATGAATTACAACTTGCCAATCTGTAGGTGGTCTATCCCTTTTCCTAACAGGACTAGGAGTATAGTAAACTTGTACTGCTTGAGTTGGTAAAACAAACAGTTCGTTGGAGTACGCAGACCTATGGAGGTCAATATAGACGATTCCATGTCTGTCAACACGTATCCCTTTTTCTGAATCAAACCAACGACACTTGAACAAGTGAATATAACCCCCATACGTGCCCTTGTACGACAACTCTACGATTTCCTCCAACACCCCATAAAAGGCACGACCAAGCTCATTGTAACAATCTCCTTGGACACACACTCCAGAGTTCGTTGTTCTTTTACCGCGCCCATATGCCTCTGTGTGAAATTCACAACCATTTATTTTGTAACCATTACGGGTGACTTGGTCCCTGTCTGGTCCCATAGCTAGGACTTGTACATTAGCTGGAATCGTTGATCCCTCAGTCAAAGCCTACGAAAACTCCATCTTATTAAATGAAGTCATAGTTAACATGGAGTATATATATATATATATATATATATATATATATATATATATATACTACGTGCTTAAAAATTGAACTTACTTTGTCCTTTAGCCAAAATGCAAAGTTTTTATCCCGATTGATTTAAATATCTTTATCAGTTATGCCGGGATGCTTCACTTTTAACTCGTCATCGTACAATCTATACCATGTTATAAACATTAACATATTGGAATAAATTTTCAACTTAAAAGATAAATTATCAAGTTTACACGCGTACCTCACAAATTCGTCAATTTCCTCGCAATTGAGAAGAATGTAAGTATGTGCAGCATGTAATTCTTGCTCAGAGAGGAATATGCGCTTCCCTTTTCCATAAGCGCGGCCCGATAGACCAAATACAGAGAGCCGACCATTTAGTTCAACATTTCCCCCATCATCATGTCTCGATACTCGATTGGCCTTTGTCAAGACTTCGTCCGAAAAATAGTCTGAGACAAACGTAGATATCTCATCGAAACTGTATGCCTCACATATCGACCCCTCAACATAAGCTCTATTCTTCACATTCCTCTTAAGGTTTCCCATCACCCTCTCGAAAGGGTACATCCATATATATTGAACTGGACCCCCAACACGAGCTTCATAGGGAAGATGAATTTGCAAATGCTCTATGGAGTCAAAAAATCCAGGTGGGAATATTTTTTCCAGTTTACACGTGATCTCTATGATGTTATTCTCAAGTACAAACATGTCCTTCTCATTCAATGATTTTGAACACAAGTCTTTGAAGAAACGACTAAGATCCGTCAAAGCATCCCATATTGGTTTATCAAGCCAATCCCGAAATGCTATAGGCATGAGTCTCTCCATGAACACATGACAGTCATGACTCTTCATTCCTTGCAATTTCCCACCCGTAACACACCTTGCAATGTTTGACGCATATCCATCTGGTAGTTTCAGAGTCTTAACCCATGTGCACACATCTTCAACTTGCTTTTTGGACAATGTGTACCTTGCATGCGGTTTGACAATCTTACCATTAGGAGATTCATAAAGTTCTAATCTAGGACGCTTACAAATATCTTTCATGTCCAAACGTGCCTTATCGTTATCTTTTGTCTTCCCCGTAACATTCATCACAGTGTTAAACACATTGTCAAACACATTCTTCTCAATATGCATCACATCTAGATTATGACGAATCAAATTTGTAGACCAATATGGCAGTTCCCAAAAGATGCTTCTCCGAACCCAGTTATGAGATTCACCAAACCCATTGATTATGTTTGTGACATCAACCTTACCAAATGGGATAACTGGCAATCTCATCACACGATCTCGCATCTCTGTTCCCGACAATCGCGGTGCAGGCATATCATTATCTACTTTCCCTTTCCTGAAGTGTTCTCTATTTCTTCGAAACGGGTGATCTACCGGTAAGAACCGACGATGACAGTCAAACCAACAAGGCTTTCGACCTTTTGATAGATTAAACGACTTTGTATGCTCCATACAATACGGACAAGCCAACTTCCCGTGTGTACTCCATCCAGCTAACATACCATAAGCTGGGAAGTCACTTATAGTCCACATAATCGCTGCCCTAAGGTTGAAATTTGTTTTCGTTGCAACATCCCAAGTCTGTACTCCATCCTCCCACAATACCTTCAACTCGTCTATAAGAGGTCTCAAGTAAACATCTAAGTTCTTTCCAGGACTCTTAGGACCAGGAACCACGAGTGAAAGAAACAAGTATGACTGTTTCATACACATCCAAGGAGGCAAGTTGTACGGAGTAACAATCACAGGCCAACATGAGTACGGAACAGCTGAGTGGCCAAACGGATTGAAACCATCGGTGGACAATCCAAGCCTCACATTTCTAGGTTCCAATGCAAATCCAGGATGTGCTAAGTTGAAATCTTTCCAAGCCTTCCCATCTGCGGGATGATTTAGTTCTCCATCTTTAGCTGGAGATTTCACATGCCAACTCATATGTTCAGCTGTTCTTGAAGACATGTACAATCTTTTTAGTCGATGCGTTATTGGAAAATACCTTAGAATCTTAAACGGTATACTTGATATTTTTGTAGTCACACCCTCTTTATTAGGCCTAAACCGATCATTACTGCAAAACGTGCACCTTGTCAACTCTTCATTTTCCTTATAAAACAACATGCAATCGTTGGGACATGCATCGATCTTTTGGTATCCAAGACCCAACTTCTTCACCATTTTCTTACAAAAGTAATAGTTACCAGGTAATTTCTCACCGTCAGGCAACATACTCTTAATGGCATTCAAGAGCGACTCAAAACACTCATGGCTCATATTGTGATCAGCCTTGATGTTAAGTAATGTCGCCACTGCAGACAATATAGTGTGTTTGGTGCAACCATGCCACAATGGCTCGCTACCCTCGTCTAACAACTTAAAGAAGTCTTTGGCATCAGAATTCATAGGTTGCTCTCTGCCTTGCTTCCAATCAAAATCTGGCCCTGCAATATCATGAACCATTTCATTCATACGATGAGTACTACTGCCTGAATTGTGTACTTGTGTGATGCCACCATCTCTTCTCTGCCCATGTGCCCACCAACATTCTTCGTAATTTCTCATGAACCCAGAAACAAGTAAATGATAGTTTACCATGTCTCTGTCCATATAATTTACATTCTTACACTTCAAACATGGACATCGTATCTACGACTTACCATTCATACATTCCGGGTGACTATACGCATACTCCAAAAACACTTGGCAACCAGTTCTAAATTCAGCTGTAGCACCTATCTGGGCACTTAACTTTCGTCGTGCCATCCAACTACGGTCTGAATAGAGGTCCATGATTCCACGATACCTATGTTGACATGAATTATTGTATTCCCTTGTTAGAGATTTACTATTCAGATCAATCCCATTTATGATGCTTATAAATACATATAGATGTATATGTACATATATAACATGAGTGTGCATCATATATGATTATTCGGGAATTGAATAAGGATAAATACCAAAACAACCTAAAGACAATAGATTCCTAGGGGTAAAATATGAATCATTGTATCATGCATGCTCAACATATGCATTGGGACAAGTCTAAATTACTCGACCAATGAAAAAATTTCGACAGTCTCCTTTATAATATGGACTATCCACATGCACGAGGACATGCATACTTGACTATTTGTAGGCATATAAGAGCAACAAGAATGTATAAGAATCTCTTGAACCTTCTTCTTGATTGAATTATGGATAAAATTAATTCCTAGTTATGTTTTATGTCATACTCATGTTCAAGTTATTGGATTGGTATAAGTATGATCATATATTGCAACCAAGGTTTTGGGTTAAGCCCTAATGTTCAAGTTATATAGCCATTTGACTTATATATGAAAAAAATTCGACAGAGTCTCCCCTATAATATGGACTATCCACATGCACGAGGGCATGCATACTTGACCAATTTCAGGGCATAATTTAGGAGAATCCAATATTAGTAGCAACAATAAGAAGCCCAAAAATTGTCCCAATTTCAGCAATATCAACAACAATTTATCTAAATTTCAGCAACAATATATTCAGCAGTAATGTTGTATTCAAAATTTTTCCAAATTTCAGCAACTGTTAGTCAGTAATAAAAAATTATCCAACTTCAGATAATCTCATATTAAAACATGAATCTTTCTAATACCACTAGTAGTATTACGTACTCTAGGAAGTAGGAAGAGAAGCTGCATAAATTTGGTAGTTATTTTGATATGTCTCCACTACAAAGGCATTAGAATATAGTAGAGGTTAAGGATGGGATGGGGCGCGACCGGAATTACACATCGTACCCCATTTCAAGCCCGCGTCATTTCATTCGGGGATTAAATTTTAATAATCATCTACATTTCTGTGCTGTGAGGATTTTAATCCTCCACAGGAAATTTATACCATCGTCGAAAATTTAATCATGTTTTAGTGCTGGATAAGATTAAGAAAAAACAAATAATAATAATATATACACACATACATGGACAAATATTTTAATTATGTAATATATACTACTATAAATATTAATTTAATTAATATATAACTACTCGGGAGCAGATATGGGACGAAAAAAAATAAAAATAAATATCATCTCCTCCTCATCTTCATAAATAATATTTGATGATTCTTCATTCTCGATTCTCTTTTCATTCTTCGAAATGACTTAAGAATCAGCTTGAGGAGTGGCGAAATTATCATCCCTAGTAGGGGTACATGACAGAACACCAAACAGGCTAAATATAGTTTGGGTATGTGGAAGTTACCGTCAAAATCGCGCGCGGATCTGGGTTACCGGCGGTGGTGAAGGCGTCGGCCGGTGATGTCAGTGGTGAAGGCGTCGACGGCAGTCTTCCTCCCTCTTCTCTCTCCCCCTACTCCCTTTTCTCCCTCTTCTTTTCTCCCTCTTTTTTTCTTCTGTTCTGGATCGAGAGTGACGAACTGATACTGGTTTATTGAAATACATCCGCGACCGCTATCAGCGACCGCATGCGGTCGCTGATTTTAAATGATGTCGAAGTATCAGCGACCGAATGCGGTCGCTGTTATATAGTGGTCGCAAACAAGTAGCGCGCCAACATTTCCAGCCAATTTTTTGGAGGTAAAAATGAACCTGCGACCGAATAGCGACCGGGATCGGTCGCTAACATAATCTAGCGAACACATTCAAGTTCGGTCGCTAATGTTGGTCGCTAAAAATCCTATCTGCGACCATAAAATGCGGTCGCTGATAAGTTTGGTCGCTGTTAGAGCATTTTCTTGTAGTGTCTACTATCTTCTACGAATTAAAAGTTTATTATCAATATTTTATCGCTGAGACTCAGCTCAATACATCACCGAATTATCCATGCACTACGGCCAATGATATTCGTTAGTATCACATCTATGCATTATCCATACATTACGAGCGAAGGATATTCATTAGTATCACGACCATGAATTATCCATGCACTACAAGCCAAGGATATTCGTGTTTTCACCAATGGTTATGATCATGCCAAACAATAATTCATCCTTACACCCTTGGTCGAAGAGAACGTATGGTTATGATCATACCAACATATGTCCATCAATGCACTATGGGCCAATGCGAACTTTTACCACATCATTTGTAACATTACAGTCATGATTATACCGAATAATCCCTGGTCATAATCATACCAATGAACAGTCCATCTATGCACGTAAGCCACATATGACTTTCATTACAATATAAGCATGATGATGATGACAATGATATAAGCATTAATCAAACGAAATCAAGGATAAATATCAAAGACTTTAAATTTATCCAGAGTTTAAAAATATCCAAATTGTCAACATGATACTGCTTTGTGGAGTAAAATTCAAGAATAATATTCATGTATCAAAAATAATTTAGACATAAAAGAAATATATTTTGCGGGTGAATAGTACCCCGTGAATAGTATCCTATGAATAATACTTTGGGAATAGTACCTCGTGAATAGTACTCCAGCATAAAAAGTGCCCCAAATACTTGAGTGAATAATATTTGAGTGAATAGTAACCGGGTGAATAGTAACTCGTGAATAGTACTCTGGCACGAAAAGTGCCCCGAATATCCGAGTGAATAGTAACCCATAAATATTAACTCATGAATAGTAACTCGTGAATAGTATGTTGGCATTAAAAGATCAATAATTATCAAGAAAGCTCAGAATAATATTTCCATAAAATGATACTGGATGAAACGCAAATATCAATGATATTCTACTAATTTCACAGAGTATAAAAGCAATACTTCAACAAAATGAGTGTAGAAGTAGGAATACGAAACGAAATAATATTATTTACATACTACAGAGTATGGAAGAAAATATTATTTCATATGAATATTGAACGAAGATAATATCCATACGAATACGAAAAATAATATCTCTTCTAAATATAAAATAAATAATACCCCTTACCTTAGAAGAAGACTGGACACTGGATGAGTGAAGTAGCAGACTTATCGTCTTTTTTCTTTCTATATCTTCTCTCTCTATAATTGCTCTTGCGAGTCTCAGTGAATTGGTGAGAATGAAAGAAGAATGAGCTTCTATTTATAGGAAAATATAGTTTCGATAATTGCACGTTTTGGGACTCAAAATATTATAATATAATACCTTCATCTTTTTCTCCATTTTTAATTTAGTCCTACAAGTACATTAATACGCGTGTACTAATATTATAATACTTATTCATCATTAATATTATAACTCACAATATTTAACAACCAGATCATTCCCAGGAAAGAGAGGGCTTTCCGATAAGGATTTCTTCCTATTGGCGTGTAATTAGGTGACCAAACCTCTCATCGACAGAACTTTCTAGACATCGTCGATATTACAAATAATAATATGAATAACTTTGTCGTCTCAATTATTGATTTAATAATACTAAATATTATGCATATGATATTGTGACAATAATTGAATCAATAATATGAGAGATGTTATGCAGCAATTACTGTAGCAATAATTGAGCATAACTGAGTAACTTCTCACGTATGCCTCAATAATCAATACCGTGTTCTACTATGCAACCACGCGTATTAATGTACTTTTACCACTGGGTATTTCAACAGTTTTAACGGTAAAACTTTCGCCGTTATTTTTATAAAAATATATTTCTGTCATTTTCTAACTCCGACAGTTATTTCGTTGTGGAATCCACCAATGATGGTGTCGTCGTACAAATATTCTCCGACAAAAAGAATACTTTCCGACCAAACAAATATTCCCCGACACAACGAATATTTTATATCAACTTGCTTACTTTAAAAAATTTACATATATCACCCTTAACTTTAAACTTTTATCAATTTAACCATTTACTAAATAGAATAACAATTATCAGAAAATTGAATACTTTTATTTCCTAAAATTCGGGGTCTTACACCCAAGGAATCAAAATTTGGCGTGCCATCGAACGAGGTGTACAAATTCCAACCAAAATCTAAGAAGAAAAGACTTTAGAGAAATACATCTATGAATTCACCACTGAAGAAGAAGAAACTATGAATATTGCATCCCGAGCTGAACAAGTGCTAACTAGTGCTTTGATTTAAAAAGAATACAAAAGAGTTAGCAACTGTAAAAAATTAAAAGAAATTTGGAAAAAATTGATTGTAACCTATGAAGGTACTAATCACATCAAAGAAACCAGAAAAGATGCTCTAATCCAAGAATATGAAAGCTTCAAGCTTGAAGAAGGAGAAAAGATCATTGATATGGAAACAAGATTTTTCAGAATCATTGATGAGCTAGAGAAATTGGGAAAGGCATACACTACAAATGACAAAAATAGAAGAATTCTCAAAGCCCTTCCATCCATCTGGAAAATGAAGGTTACAACAATCAAAGAAATGCATGATCTAACCACATATCCTGTGACGTCCCCAATTTCGGGTCCTCTGACCCCGGTTTGGTCATCATGATAAAATATAAACATCCACTTCTAAACAACATACGATAACCAAAATGTGGAAAATAATAAACGTAAGTCGTTCATTCAAAAGGTGTTACTAGTCCCAAGATTCGATAACGTTAATACAATCTTTCAAACATACCCTATAATATTACGTAGGGTTCATATTACATAACATTAATTTAAATTAAACATAAGATAAATTCTGCTCCTGGTGACTATCCTACATCTTTCCTTTACCCTTGTCCTTTCCTGAGGTCTCGGGCTTAGCTGCAATATAATTCATGATATAGCAAGGATGAGCAACGAGTTTGCTCAGCAAGTTTAAATACAACAATAAGGATATATCATGATGAATGAAAAGTATCTGACAATGAATTCAACAATATGAATATCTGAAGGATTCAATAATATGAATAGTAGAAGCAAAGATAATCATTTCTTTTAGAATAACTACTAGTTAAGTAGACTTTGAACTATAACACTCCAATGGAATCAATTGCTAATTGACCCTTTGGTTACTGGTTACAGAATAAGTACTTGAGGGGATCAGCCTCGCGTACACCATGTATATGTATAACATTTAAATCTGTTCTTTGTATCTTATATTAGATACCTGGGGTACTCCCCTATCATAGAAGGGGTGTTCTTTCAGTCTAAGAATCCTTACCATCAATTGGTTTGGATAACTTTTATAAAACTTCATATACTTGTCTGACCGAACAAAGGTTTAGACTCTATCTGACACAGTTCAAGATTTATAGAACTTTAAATGAAGTACAAGTCTAAGACTGTACGAACTCAAGTACACTAAGTGCGAATATCAATAATATCGATGTGGATTAATTGTAAGGTAATTAAACCACTTAATAGCATGTTTGGAAATAAAGTTCAAGCTTAAATGAATAAATTTCAATTCAACAATAACCCGCTCAAATACAATATGAGAAGGATAGGAAACTTTCACAAAATTTAAAGTTGTGTAAGTTAGGAAACTTGCAACACAATAAAAATAGTGTTCGGATACTTGCTCAAGTAAAAGAGTAAGAATTAAGGAACTTGCACAACCAAAGTATGAAGTTCAAGGAAACTTGCTCAATAATAATTTGAGTAAAGTTGGGGAACTTTCCTGTTTGCTCAGATACAATTTATTTCTAGCTTTAATTAACTTGCGTTGAAACAACCTAACATTAACAAGTCGGTCTTTCCAATTAGTATGTGTAAACTAAGATGAGTCCACACTTAAAGAATCAAGCCATCACATAACATGCTTCTCAACACATTATATGGCATACTAGTCACATATTGCAAGGTAAAGAAATCATATAAGTATGCCATGAAACTTCAGATCAAAAATAGAATGTATTCATGACTGCAAGATGACGCAGCTGTGCCTGGTCTAGGCTTAGGGACGGCGCAGCTGCGTTGTACCCTGGTGAGACCAGGTTTGAACTTTTGATCTCTTGACTTCAGTCCAACTCTAGCGCACTAATTACACATATATTTTAACATACATGCATGCTAGAGTTTCACATACAACACATGTCCATACTTGAATTCACTACCACAAGTTTAACTTACAATTTATATGTCATTAACACATAAAAAGGTCATGTAATCATCATGCTTTGTAACTTGGTTATACAATACTCAGTAGTCATGCTTGTATATAGACAACACATGTATACTTTACCCACATAGTTCATATTTTATAAATTTCCTTTTCATGACTATGTGTGAATAAGTGAAAACCATATATTAACTAAACGACATTCATGCCAATATATCTATAGGCATAATGAGTCCCAATATGCATGCTTTGAATTTAACACTAAGCCAACTTAGTACATACAAGGCATCTTAACATATAACTCATGCATTCACAACATATTTACCAGCCACCTATGCATGCTCAAATGGTCAGAACTTACAAGATCAAAATCTTGGTCAAGTTCACTTTAAAAGGTCTTAAGTTTCTTATCTTTGAAATAGTCTTAATGTTCAATCATATAGGCTAGTGTGTTCAATCACTTTAGTCTTGCATTTCCTGTCAATATAAACCATATTATCTTACTCATAAATTCAAAATGCTCACATGATGTGTTCGTGACAAAGTTCACTTTTGAAATCACAAATTTCATTTCAAGACCACAAGTATTGTGTTAATCATATGTACTAACATTGTTATACATGTTCATACCACATGCATATCCTTATGTGTGTGCTAAAATAGTTTCATGCTTTCTCTAACCAAGTGTCAACAAGTTAGCACAATAGAAACATAACAGAACTCATCAGGTCTAGTGCAGGCTTGGCGCAGCTGCGCTGCACCCTAGTACAATTAGGGCGCAGCTGCGCCATGTCGGGACCAGAAGCAGTAGCTGCTCTATTCTACAGAGTACTAACCACCTCTAATTTTACTTGATTCAAACATGCTCCAATCCATCACTTAAGAGTTCAAACATGTAAACATACTTCATAAACATATCATGGAATGTTAATTCACATTAATTAACAAATAATTCAAGTAATTCCTAAGAATTTGACAAAACCCAACTAAGAACACAAGTTAGGGTTTTCATACCTCTTGAAGAAATTGATTTCCCTCTCTTCTCTGATAATTCTTCCTAATAGCTTAGCAACTAACACACTAATGCACAATCTCAGTAACAAGGAATGAGAAGAGAAGTGTTTTATTTATAGAAATTTTATTGACAATGCTAAGCCATTATTCAAGAATTTAAACCAAGGGATGGATGAAGAATTCATTGGATTAAGAAAGTTTGGTGAGAGTTGGTGATTCCACTCATGAATCCCACTCCCCATCCACTAATTGATCTAGGTTGGTTGAATTTGAGATGAATATAGAGTAGGATAGCTAGCTTTTGGAAAATACGTAAATTGGCTTCATGTTACTATTCATGTACCTTTGTGCCACTAAATTTGGGACAAGGAGCTAAACTCAGCAATTTGCAAAAGAAATGAAATGCTACAATTGACTTATACCATATATACACATAATATAACTTTGGTTATAAAATATGTATACACAATTCATTTCATATAACAATATTATTATGCAACTCATATGAATGCAAATAACTCTTACTATATAGTCTATATACTGACATATTAATGTGTCACCTTGTACTATATAATATATATAGTTAACAACCATATAATCAAGGTTTAATTTATTTCATCCTTGCACAATTTAATTAAGTAAATATAATCGCATTATATTTATTAATCTCTTACTCATTAATTATTATTTATTCATAATAATTATTAATTAACACATTAGCAATTAATTACTCATAATTGAAATTAATCAATATGTTCACATCCTGCCACTATATTCACATATATTGAATATTTAAATATTAATAATCCAATCAATCCTTTGATATTAAAATCTTAGGTTAGTTCACTAATTTAAATAAACTATTAGTGTCTCCCTTTAATCATTTCATAAATTCACATAACCACATAAGGTTTAAATAAACTCACAAAACTAACTCATTAAAAATTAAAGCACATATTTAATTAAATAAGGAATTTAAAAATTCACGATCATTACATCCCTCCCCCTTAAAAAAATTCCGTCCTCGGAATTGTAAAAATAAGGTTACTCAAATAAAAATGGATAATTCGCTCTCAACTTCTCTTCTAGCTCCCATGATCAGGCCAACAACTGTCCATCAATGCACTACGGGCCAATGAGGACTTTTACCACATCATTTGTAACATTACGATCATGATTATACCGAATAATACCTGGTCATAATCATACCAAGTCCAGCTATACACTATAGGCCACGGATGACTTTCAACATAATATAAACATGAGGATGATGACAATGATATAAGAATTCAATAAAACAAGTTCAAGGATAAATTTTTAAAGATTTATAATTTAATTTATCCAGAATTCAATATTGTCCAAATTGTCAACATGATATTGCTTTGTGGAGTAAAATTCAAGAATGATAATGTATCAAAAATGATTTGGACCGAAAAGAAATAATTTTTTGTTATGAATAGTACTTCGGGTGAATAGTACCCGATTGAATAGTTCCCAGTGAATAGTACTTCGAGAATAGTACTTCGTGAATAGTACTTTGTGAATAGTATTTTATGAATAGTACCCGTGAATAGTACTTTTGTGAATAGTACCATATAAATGAATAATAGTCATGGACAGTACTCCAGCATGAAAAACTTCAAATTTAACAAGAATGTGCAAAAAATATCCTTGTGAAGCGATACTAGATGAAGCACAAATTTCAAGGATATTCTACTAATTTCACGGAATATAGAAGCAATACTTTAACCGAATGATGGTATAATCAGGAATAAGAGACGAAATAATATTACTCACATACTATAGAGTATGGAAGAAAATATTATTCCTATGAATACTGAACAAAATAATATCCCTTACCTCAGAAGAAGATTTGATATTGGAATAGCGAGGTAGCAGACTTCTCTTCTACTTTCTCTCTAAAGCTTCTCTCTCTATAAATGCTCTTGTGAGTCTTAGTGAATTAGTGAAAATGAAAGAAGAATGAGCTTCTATTTATAGGAAAATATAGTTTCGATAATTGCATGTTTTGGGGCTCGAAATATTACAGTATAGTACCTTCATATTTTTCTTCATTTTTAATTTAGTCCTGCAAGTATTATCAAACTCACACCACCTCCCCGAATAGTACATCTTGTGAATCAATAGTACAATCATGTGAAAAAATTAATTACAGTATAATACCTTCATCCACACCTCTATTTTTAATTTAGTCATGCAAGTATTATCAATCTTGCACTATCTCGCCTAATAGTTCATGCATGTGAATCAATAGTTCAAACATGTGAACAAATAGTTATAAGTATGTGAATTAATAGCAATTAATTGCTCATTTATCCGATTAATTACCCGATTGGTCAATATAACCTCCAAACATCCATTATTATCGAAATAGATGTCAATTTCTACTAATACTAATAATCCCAACACAATGGAGCTATCAATTTCATCTTTAATCAAAATGAACTTCTTCATTATTAATATTATAACTCACAATATTTAATAACCAGGTCGTTCCCAGGAAAGATGGGGCTTTTCGATAAGGATTTCTCTTTATTGGCGTGCAATTATATGACCAAACCTCTCCTTGACAGAACTTCTAGACATTGTCAATATTGCAAATAATAATATGAATAACTTTGTCGTCTCAATTATTGATTTAATAATATAAAATATTATACAGATGATACTGTGACAATTATTGAATCAATAATATGAAAGACATTATGCAGTAATTACTGTAGCAATAATTGAGTATAACTGAGTGACTTCTCACGTAAGCATCAATAATCAATACCGTGTACTACTATGCAACCACGCGTATTACTGTACTTTTACCACCGGGTAGTTCAACAGTTTAACGGTAAAACTTTCACTGTTATTTTTATAAAAAGATAATTCTGTCATTTTCTAACTACGACAATACTTTCGTTGTGGGGTCCACCAATGATTGTGCCGTCGTACGAATATTCCATGTTAAAACGAATATTCCCCGACCAATCGAATATTATATAACCACTTGCTTACTTTTCAAAATTTGTAGATAATACCCACAACTATAACATTATATAAAATCCACACCATAATATTCAAAAATATATTTCGAGAAAAATTAATCTTTATTCATAAAAGTTGGGGTCTTACAACCTCCCCTTTTTATGAAATTTTGTCCTCGAAATTAGGGTGCATACCTGGTATGTCAAAGAGGTGAGGATACCTTGACTTCATTTTAGATTCTAACTCGCTGGTCATTTTCTCAACATCGTGGTTTCTCCACAAAACTTTGACTTTAGGTATAACATTGGAGCATAGAATATGATCCTTCTTATCCAAGAATTTAACAAGTACCTTCTCATACGTTAAATCTTCCGTTATCTCATCCGGTTCTAATTTAATAATGTGGTTCGGCTCATTCACATATTTACGTAACATAGATATGTGAAAAATGTTATGAACACGAGACATACTTGGCGGTAAGGCGAGTCTATAGGCTATAGTTCCTACTCGATCGAGGATTAAAAATGGGCCAATGAATCGAGGATTGAGTTTTCCTCTCTTTCCA
The DNA here is from genome assembly GCA_020205505.1 of Panax japonicus. Taxonomy (NCBI): domain Eukaryota; kingdom Viridiplantae; phylum Streptophyta; class Magnoliopsida; order Apiales; family Araliaceae; genus Panax; species Panax japonicus. The sequence goes on along the minus strand of CM035105.1, from coordinate 43,714,412 downwards.
AATCTCGTAACTCTTTTCCATGGAGCAACACGTAACAACACATGATCTCCAATATTGAATTCCATGTCCTTTCCATGAAGATAAGAATAACTCTTTTGTCGATCTTGTGAGGTTTTTATACGTTATCGGATCATTTGAATCTTTTCAGTAGTCATACGTACCAACTCCGGTCCTAACAACGTTGCTTCATCCACCTCATCCCAGCATACTGGAGAACGACACTTTCTTCCATACAACGCCTCAAATGGAGCCATGCCAATACTTGCTTGATAATTGTTGTTATAGGAAGGCTCCACTAATGGTAAGAACTTGTCCCAACTTCCTTTGAATTCAAGGACATAGAGTCTTAATAAATCTTCAAGAGTTTGAATAGTCCTCTTCGACTGCCCGTCCGTTTGAGGATGATATGCTGAACTAAATCGTAAATTCGTCCGCATAGCTTTTTGCAAATTAACCCAAAATCGTGAAGTGAATCTTAGGTCTCGATCAGAAACTATGGATACTGGCATACCATGCAATCTAACAATCTCGTTTATGTACATACGAGCAAAACGTTCAAGTGTATAAGTTTCTCGTATCGGTAAGAAATGAGCAGACTTGGTCAATCTATCAACAATGACCCAAATCGCATCTATGCCTTGAGAAAACTTGGGAAGACCAGTAACGAAATAAATGGTAATGTGCTCCCACTTTCATTCTAAAATTTCAAGTGGTTGTAATGGACCTTTTGACACTTGATGCTCCGCCTTAACTCGTTGACAAGTTAGATACCTTGATAAAAACCCTGCTATCTCTCTCTCTCTTTCTTCATATTGCTCCACCAAAATGTATGCCGAAGATCACGATACATTTTGGTATTCCCAGGATGTATTGCAAACGGTGTGTTGTACGCCTCCATCATGATTTTATACTTCAAGTCAGAATCGTTAGGAACACAAAGTCTGGATTTGACTCGAAGTATTCCTTCTTCATCAATTCTTGCTTCTGGAATTGATCCTTCTTGTACTTTCTTCCTCATACGCATCAGCCCCAGGTCTGTAGCTTGAGTAGATTTAACTTTATCGATTAAAGTCGGTTCTACTCGTATATTCGCCATCATCACATGGGTCCTTGGAGTCTTTAACTTTATCTCTATCCTTTGTAAGTCATTCAAAATGGGCCTTTGCGTTGACAATATCGCACTCGTATCCGTATATGATCTTCTACTCAATGTGTCAGCTACTACGTTCGCTTTTTCCAGGATGGTATTGAATGGTATGATCGTAATCTTTCAATAGCTCAAGCCATTGTCGTTGCCGCATGTTGAGTTCCTTTTGAGTGAAGAAATATTTGAGGCTTTTATGATCCGTATAGATCTCCACCTTCTCTCTATACAGGTAATGCCTCCAAATCTTAAGCGCAAAAACAACAGCTGCAACCTCTAAATCATGAGTAGGATAATTTATCTCATATTCTTTGAGTTGTCATGAGGCATAGGCTATGTGTGACACCCCCAAATCTCGGTACTTCATTACCTCAAGACTTGGTGTTCACGTAATCAAAACATTCATTTATAACTACCCAATCATAAATACAATTGAATAATAAACCTTCCCATACAGGAATTACATAAAATAAAATCTCCCAGGTTATCTAACCTTTACAAACAATCATTCATGCGGAAAATTTAAATAAACTTCATTACATTCTTTAAACCAAAGTCTGATAATAAAACTATCAAAACTATTACAAGTCTTCAGTACTTGTTCATCTTTTTCTTTACTGGTTCTAGGTACGTCACCCTTTCCATCTTTAGCTGTAAGGATTTTACAGGCAAGAGTGAGCAAACAAGGCTCACTTGAAATATCAATGAATAAAACTTTTACATTCTTTGCCCATTCAGGGGCTCAATAGAACTGAACAATAAGTTATATTAACTTCTTAAACATTCCTTGCCCATTCAGGGGCTCAATAGAACTAAATAATAAGTCCTATTAACATCTTGACATTCCTTTCCCATTCAGGGGCTCAATAGAACTGAACAATGAGTTCTATTAATATTTTAAACATTCACTGAGGGTCTAATGACCACGAACCTTGTCCACAGTTATAAGTAATCTTTCAACTTAAATTTTTACGGTCATACGACCATAATGACTTTAAGGTACTTAAGGGGATCAACCCTTCGTACATGTATTGTATATAAACATTTCAGCGCAAAGTACAAAACTAAGCGTAACCCCTATAATTAGGGTTGTTTATCTCAGTATTTTGAGTACAAGTCCGCCCCAAAGATAGTTTGGTTTGGATACACTTCAAGGTAATTTGGAGTTCAACGGACATCAACTAAGGATTAGTTGAATAAAAGATAATAACACTATGTTATTGAATGATCATACTGAATAAACATTTCGTTCTAAGTTCATGCTTTAGGAATAATCTAATAGCATAACAATTGAATAATCTATCATACCTTGCTTTAAACAATATTAAGCTAAGGTTACAACTTAGAATTTAATATCAAGCATGCAGAACAACAATAATTGGAACGATAAGCTGAGTCAACAGAATAAAGGTACTTGCATGCTAATATAACAAGTTTAGAGTTAGGAAAAACTTGCATAATCATAATAACTATCTCAAAGAAAGTGTGGAGATGGGAAGCTTGTATCATCATGAATAACTGGATACCATTAAATTGCTTAAATGGAAATACTTTACTCAATAAAGTATAGCATATGAAATTTGCATAACGAAGCTTTAGGATTAGAAAATTTGCTCAATGTAAAAAGATAGGGATTTAGAATCTTGCCTTGTGCGTAGATTAAACCGTTATAATCCAAACCTTAATTATCCTATATACATATGTTAATATGACATAATCAGTCAGTAACACATACTATATCTCTATATCATGTATGCTTTGATTATAAATTGCATTATCAAATTCTATCCATTAAAACTAATAACAATCTTTGTTAAATATTAATTCTATGTTCACTTATAGTATTAATATACTATAATACTAGAAATACATAATCAACATTTATCATATATCATTCCTTTAAAATATCAGACTTTTGTGCAAGACAAAAGTCGTTTCTGAACTTTCTTTTAAGTGGCGCCGCGGCGCCACAATTTGAACTGTGGGCCGCGTTGCGGCGCTGACATGGCACTCCGGCGTGAGACCTATATAGGGACTCGGCACTGTGGCGCAAAGTCCGGCGCTGACTTCGGTGCTGCGGTGCGAAGTCCGGCTGGGGCGCAACATTTGGCGCTAAGGCGCGAGATTTGATATTGGAGCGTGAATTTTGACGCTGGGGCGCCGAAACTCACAGAACCAAAAATGAAGAACAGAGCTAAAGCTACTGTCCAAAACCTTAACAACAATTCACCCCAAACAACATGTATAACTAATATAAATTACACATAATTGCTAACAATCATCCATATACCAATTACCAACCACTAATTAATCAATATCATAACTAATTCTTTGAACCACTGTGTTTGTAAAAAAAAAACTCCATTGATGAAATGTCAATTTACAGTGAACGTAATTCCATGCTCATAATCAAATTAATACCTTTGAAATACAAGTATACTCATATATTAACATGTATAGTTCAATTTCATAGTAGTTCACAATTTATATAATCACATACCAATTTTGTTATTTTGTAAAACATACGTTCAAACATGTTTTTAACTGTAAAACCAAGTTCCTCTTTCTTTAACACGTAATTAGCATACAGTTATATATATATATATATATATATATATATATATATATATATATATATATATATATATAACAACTAAACGTACACATGCTTCCCCAACCAATTATACAAACATAGTTTTACAGAGAGTTTTGTAAAACTCTTATACACAGTCATATACCAGAAAATAGTCATATACCAGAAAACAGAGACTACCAAGTTCATAGGAAAAATAGCTTAAAACATATCTACGTATATACGTTAAGGATTTAGGAACCTACCTTTTTGTTGCTTTAGAAAACTTGTAAATCACTGAAGAAAATCTTGACAATCTCAGAGCTTTTCTCTCTCTGTCTCTCTCTCAACTATCTCAGACAACTCCAACTTTTGATTAGGCTTAAGCCAAAATAGCATATACGTAATATTAACTAAAAACCAACGCTTACTTTTAAAACTAAAACGTATAAAACTGACGCTCAACTAATGATCGTATTAATTTAGCAGTTACCCAAAATAATATATATTATATATATTTTATTTATTTAATTAATAATTTTAATTCAAAAGAAATCCAAAAGCCATAAGGCTTTGTTTGGCAAACCATTTAAAATTAAAGGATTAATACTTAAACCTTGTTTGGCAAAACTAAACTAAAATTAACTTTAATTTATTTTAATAACTCTTTATCACATAGTTATTTGTCACACTTTATGTAATAACAATTTATTAAATAAATCACTTAATAACATAACTCAATCCGCATAACACATTAATTATTTAACAAATAAATAATTAACTAAAACATCTCAATCAAATTAAATAATTACTTATTCAATAATAAACACGTCCAATAAATATTTATATAAATCAATAAATATTTATAACTTACATTTAAAAATCTGGAATGTTACATTATTCCCCTCTTAAAAGGATTCTGTCCTCAGAATCACAACTCAAACAACACATTCGTTACATTATTCCCTACTTACAAAAATTCTGTCCCCAGAATCGAAGACACAGATTAAACAAATAACTCAGGGTACTCTTTCATCATTTTCTCTTCGAGTTCCCACGTTGCTTCTTCAGCATTGTGGTTTCTCCATATCACCTTCACAGAAGGTATCACTTTATTCCTGAGCACTTGTTCTTTCCTGTCGACTATCTGGATAGGAACCTCTTCATAAGACAAATCTTTCTCGAAGTGCAACGGTTCGTACTCGATCACGTGATTGTAATCGGGTTTATATGGTCGTAACACCGAAATATGAAAAACATTGTGAATGTTTTCCAACTCTGGAGGTAGAGCTACCTCGTAAGCTACCTCTCCAACTTTTCGCAGTACTTCAAAGGGTCCAATAAACCTCAGGCTTAGTTTTCTCTTCTTACCAAAATGAATTTTCCCCTCCAAGGAGAAACTTTTAGGAATACATAGCTTTCTACGTCAAATGCATGATCTTGCATGTGTTGATCATCGTACTTCTTCTGTCGGTCTTGAGCTGCTACCAATCTTGTCTTGATGAGTTTGATAACCTCAGTAGTTTGTTGCACTAGTTGTGGTCCTAGAAGTTGACATTCACCAACTTCATCCCAGCACAGTGGGGTTCTGCACTTTCTGCCGTAAAATGCTTCGTAAGGCGGCATGTCGATGCTCGCGTGATAACTATTATTGTAGGCGAATTCCACCAATGGTAATTGTTCTTCCCAGCTTCCTTTGAAATCCATGACGCATGCTCTCAACATATCTTCCAATGTCTGGATCGTTCGTTCTCTTTGGCCATCTGTTTGTGGATGGTAAGTCATACTCATTCGCAATTGAGTTCCCATGCATTCTTGTAGTCTCTTCCAGAAATTTGAAGTGAATCGTGGTTCTCTATCGGATACAATTGACACTGGCAGTCCGTGTCTCAAAACGATCTCTTTGATGTACAATCTTGCCAACTGATCAAGATTGAACCTAATCTTTATTGGTAAAAAGTGCGATAATTTCGTCAGTCTGTCCACTATCACCCAAATTGCATTGCATCCTTTCTGACTAGTTGGAAGACCCACCACAAAATCTATCGTGATGTGTTCCCACTTCCATTCCGGTATTTCGAATGGTTGAAGTAATCCGCTGGGTCTTTGATGTTCGGCTTTTACTCTTTGACATGTCAAACATTTAGCCACGCATTTTGCAACATCCCTTTTCATATTCGGCCACCAAAAATGTCGGCGTAAATATTGATACATCTTCGTGCTTCCTGGAAGAATCGAATATCTTGAGCTATGAGCTTCGATCAAGATTTCGTCTTTTAGCTCAGGTGTTGCTGGAACCCAGATTCTTCCCTCGTACCGTAGTAATCCTTCGCTATCGACCTTGTATTTCGTATCGCTACCATCACCCATATTCTCTTTTATCTTTCCACATTCTTCGTCTTGTAACTAAGCATTTTTCACCTTGTCCAGTAAAGTTGGACCTGCTTCTAATTGAAATAGTCGTTCGTCGAATTCCTGTGGAAATTTGATTTCCAGCTCTAACTTTGTTATTGTTGAAATGAGCTCCTCTTGAGTTGTTATCAGCATCAATTTCTCCCGACCTTTCCTGCTTAAAGCATCTGCAACCACATTCGCTTTTCCTGGATGATAAAAGATCTCACAATCATAATCTTTTATCAAATCCATCCATCTTCTCCGTCGCATGTTCAGGTCCTTCTGAGTGAAAATATACTTCAGACTCTTATGGTCTGTGTATATCTCACATTTCTCTCCATAGAGATAATGTCTACATATCTTGAGAGCAAATACTACTGCAGCCAATTCCAAATCATGAGTCGGATAACCCTTCTCATAATCCTTCAGTTGTCTCGATGCATAGGCAATGACTTTGCCGTTTTACATCAGAACACAACCCAATCCTTTGTGTGAGGCATCACTATACACCACAAAATTTCCTTTACTATCTGGTAGTGTTAACACAGGTGCCACACTTAGCTTCTTCTTCAAATCTTGGAAACTCTCTTCACATTTCTCTGTCCAAGCGAATTTCATAGCTTTCCGTGTCAAATTTGTTAACGGAGTGGCTATCTTGGAAAAATCTTGAATCGATCTTCTATAATAACCGGCCATCCCTAAGAAACTCCTCACCTCCGAAGGTGTCCTTGGTTATTCCCAATTTATTACAGCTTCCACTTTCGATGGATCCACTGAAATCCCATCTTTGTCAATCACATGACCCAAAAATTGTACACGATCGAGCCAAAACTCACACATAGAGAATTTTGCTTACAACTTTTCCTTTCTTAGTGTCTCCAATGTCAGACGTAAATGTTCCACGTGTTCTTCTTGAGTTTTGTAATACACCAGAATGTCGTCGATGAATACCACTACGAACTTGTCTAAGAATGGTTTAAATACCCTGTTCATCAAATCCATGAACGCGGTAGGGGCATTTGTTAAACTAAAAGACATCACCAGAAACTCGTAATATCCGTACCGAGTTCTGAATGCCGTTTTAGGTATATCCTCCTTTCTTACCTTCAATTGGTGATACCCACTTCTCAAATCAATTTTTGAGAAATACTTAGCACCCTTCAACTGATCATACAAGTCATTTATTCTAGGTAACGGATACTTATTCTTAATAGTGACCTTGTTTAACTCCCAATAATCAATGCAAAGACGCATTGATCCATCCTTCTTCTTAACGAATAAAACTGGCGCTCCCCACGGTGATACGCTTGGTTGAATATACTTCTTGTCCAGCAGTTCTTGCAGTTGCACCATCAGTTCCTTCATTTCTATTAGAGCCATTCTGTACAGGGCCTTCGATATCGGTGCAGTTCCTGGCACTAAGTCGATTGCGAACTCAATCTCTCTATCAGGCGGAAGTCCTGGAAAATCTTTCGGAAATACATCTACGAATTCTCTAACCACTAGTATCTCCTCTAGTTTCACACCCTTCTTCTGAGTATCGACAATGTAAGCCAAATAACCCACACAGCCTTGACTCAACAACTTCTTGGACTGCATAATCGTCAGACATTTCATTTGTCTAGGTCATTTGCTACCATGGAAAACTACCTTTGATGGAGTCATAAGGTTTACACACTTCTTGTGACAATCAATTACTGCTCCATATTTGAACAACCAATCCATTCCCAAAATTACATCAAGTTCCCCGAGTCTAATCGGAATTAAATCTACCATCAGGATATTCCCTTTAATGTTCACTCTACAGTTCTTGTATACAAACCTAACAGGAATCACCTCCCTATTCGCAATTTCCATGTTCAAAGGGAAATTCAGTTCTTCTTTAGGCAATTCTAACCTCTTAGCAAATTCATCAGATATAAACGAACAAGTAGCACCCAAATCAAATAATACATAAGCATTAATATCGTTGATTGGGATAATACCTGAAACCACATTTTTTGATTGCACATCATCTTGCACAGTCATGTTGAAAGTTCTGGCTGTGGGTTTGTTTGATGTTGTAGGTCCAGCAATGGCCCATGTTCCTCCACTACTGCCTCCCTTACTTCTTACTGTTTCTCCGACCTTCTTCTGAGGGCATTCACGAGCAAAATGATCCTTGGATCCACATGTTAAACTTACATTCTTCTTGGGTTACGTTCAATTTGAGGCGATGTGACCCTCCTGGCCACAGTTAAAACATGCACGTTTCCCCATCAAGCACACACCCTTATGAAACCTCCCACATATAGCACATACTTTAAACTTCCTAAACTGTTGGTTACTCTGCTGGTTTCTAGTACCCCCGTTTCCGTTCCATTTCCTCTTCAAGTTGTTGTTGTTGCCATTTCCATTGCCTCTGCTACCACTCTTCACTTCCACCTCATTCTTTTTCTTCTTCTTCTTCTTCTTCTTCTTCTTCTTCTTCTTCTTCTTCTTCTTCTTCTTCTTCTTCTTCTTCTTCTTCTTCTTCTTCTTCTTCTTCTGCTCTTAATTGAATTTTGCCATTGCCGCACCTCCACCTTCAGCGAGTATAGCCTTCTCCATCAGTGCTGTAAACGTCTTCAACTGGAACAAGGAAACCCTACTGTACAGCCAGGGATTCAGTCCCTGTTCGAATCTCTTTGCCTTACGCTCGTCTGTGCTGACTTGATATGGCGCAAACCTCGCCAATTCGTTAAATTTCATGGCATACTCAGACACCGTCATCGCTCCCTGCTTCAGTTCCAAAAAATGAACCTCTAACGGACTCTTCGAACTCTTTAGGAAGTAGGTCTCGAAGAATAACTCCTTAAACCTATCCCAAGTCATCACTCATAGTCCTTCCCAGGTTTTATTGGTCTGCCACCAATAACTAGCTTCTGCTTTCAACATGAATGTTGCAAAAGCAGTCTTCTGTTAATCCCCTACCCTAGAGACTTCAAATATCTTCTCAATTTCCATAATCCAGGTCTGTGCCTCGACCGGATTCGTTGACCCATAGAATTCAGGTGGTCCGATTGCCTTAAACTCCTTAAACGTTGTGCCTTGGTTTTGAGGTTGATTCTGCAACGCTCCTGTTAGTAATGTCACTAGTTGTTGGATGGAATTATCCTCAACATCATTATTGTTAGTTCTCTCATTGGTTCTCTGACGGGGTGGTTCACGTCTGGGAGGCATTTTCTGGTAGAAAAAAAATCTATTAGACTATTACCCAACTTCTTTAAGTATTTTCTAATTAACTTGCCTCCATAAAAGAATTAACCATATAACACCTTTGAATAAAATAATATATTTTTATTTATTCATCATAACTTCAAAAAACATAACAATAATAGCATCACTGCTATTTACATTCCTTTCTTGAACTACAAAAGGTACAGGATAACATCATCAATCTCATATCCCATGGTTACTTAACACTAGGGATTTACACATTATTTAACACTTATTACTTGCAAAACAGACACATTTCCTACGATGATCTATTAAGATACTCAGTAGCCTTTTGACGCTCTTCTTCCATAACACGGAACATGGTTCGACGATCTAACACGTATGATGGCAGAGTCTCGAACTGAATTGGATAACCCATGACCCGATCTTGAGCTCGATTGATCACGGTATTGAATACTTTATCTATATCTTCCATCTTCATCCTCTTTGCTTGTGCATCCCTTACTGCTCTTCCAATTTGTTGATAAGCTTCCTCGTATGTGTCTTCAGCTCTTGCCTTCTTGGTAGCTTCTTCATTCAGCTTTTTCTTCAGTTCCATGACCATCTCGATCAATTGTTCTTTCTCTCCTTCAGTCTGCATCAGCTTCTCTTCAGCATTAGTTAGACGTTCATCTCGATCCTGGATGTCGTCGTCCTTCTGTGTCATTGCAATCTGTTGTTCAACAACTATCTCCTGCAACTCCTCAACTGTGTCTTGAAGTTCCACGTTATGGTCGTAGACTTCATCATACATACGAGCAGCCATCGAGGTTAATGGAGTCTCTTCCTCCTCGTCCTCGTTATCCTCATCCTCCTGTGGCAACTCCACGGGATCCTCCTCATCCGTCTCCACATCATCAACTTCATCTTCAACCACTGTGACCAACAGGGCTGACTCCCGTGGCAGTAGTGGCTCCCAAACAACCTGAATGTCGCGAGATTTCTACTCTATAGGCATCTGAGGTCCATCCTCCCTAGCCTGACTGGATTCTCCGACATTAGTCATCCTGACAACAAAATTTTAAAGTTTTTGGTTATTAATCATTCTACTCGACACTCACGAGCACATAAATTATAAACACATAAGCACATAAGTGTTTTATTACTTCTTCCTTAAAACTCGATAAGAGTTATCTCCACTATCTTTTCAAAGGTTACTTCCTAAGGCTTTTCCCCCCCACCTAAGGTTCATAACCTAAAGTTTTGATACCAACTTGTGACACCCCCAAATCTCAGTACTTCATTACCTCAAGATTTGGTGTTCACGTAATCAAAACATTCATTTATAACTACCCAATCATAAATAAAATTGAATAATAAACCTGCCGATACAGGAATTACATAAAATAAAATCTCCCAGGTTGTCTAACCTTTACAAACAATCATTCATGCGGAAAATTTAAATAAACTTCATTACATTCTTTAAACCAAAGTCTGATAATAAAACTATCAAAACTATTACAAGTCTTCAGTACTTGTTCATCTTTTCCTTTACTAGTGCTAGGTACGTCACCCTTTCCATCTTTAGCTGTAAGGATTTTACAGGCAAGAGTGAGCAAACAAGGCTCACTTGAAATATCAATGAATAAAACTTTTACATTCTTTGCCCATTCAGGGGCTCAATAGAACTGAACAATAAGTTATATTAACTTCTTAAACATTCCTTGCCCATTCAGGGGCTCAATAGAATTAAATAATAAGTCCTATTAACATCTTGACATTCCTTGCCAATTCAGAGGCTCAATAGAACTGAACAATGAGTTCTATTAATATTTTAAACATTCATTGAGGGTCTAATGGCCACGAACCTTGTCCACAGTTATAAGTAATCTTTCAACTTAAACTTTTACGGTCATACGACCATAATGACTTTAAGGTACTTAAGGGGATCAACCCTTCGTACATGTATTGTATACAAACATTTCAGCGCAAAGTACAAAACTAAACGTAACCCCTATAATTAGGGTTGTTTATCTCAGTATTTTTAGTACAAGTCCGCCCCAAAGATAGTTTGGTTTGGATACACTTCAAGGTAATTTGGAGTTCAACGGACATCAACTAAGGATTAGTTGAATAAAAGATAATAACACTATGTTATTGAATGATCATACTGAATAAATATTTCGTTCTAAGTTCATGCTTTAGGGATACTCTAATAGCATAACAATTGAATAATATATCATACCTTGCTTTGAACAACATTAAGCTAAGGTTACAGCTTAGAATTTAATATCAAGCATGCAGAACAACAATAATTGGAACGATAAACTGAGTCAACAGAATAAAGGTACTTGCATGCTAATATAACAAGTTTAGAGTTAGGAAAAACTTGCATAATCATAATAACTATCACAACGAAAGTGTGGAGATGGGAAGCTTGTATCATCATGAATAACTGGAAATACTTTACTCAATAAAGTATAGCATATGAAATTTGCATAACGAAGCTTTAGGATTAGAAAATTTGCTCAATGTAAAAAGATAAGGATTTAGAATCTTGCCTTGTGCGTAGATTAAACTGTTATAATCCAAACCTTAATTATCCTATATATATATGTTAATATGATATAATCAGTCAGTAACACATACTATATCTCTATATCATGTATGCTTTGATTATAAATTGCATTATCAAATTCTATCCATTAAAACTAATAACAATATTTGTTAATTAGTAATTCTATGTTCACTCATAGTATTAATATACTATAATACTAGAAATACATAATCAACATTTATCATATATCATTCCTTTAAAATATCAGACTTTTGTGCAAGACAAAAGTCGTTTCTGAACTTTCTGTTAAGTGGCGCCGCGGTGCTAAAGTTTGAACTGTGGGTCGCGCTGCGGCGCTGACATGGCGCTCTGACGCGAGACATATATAGGGACTCGGCACTGCGGCGCAAAGTCCGGCGCTCCGGCGCTGACTTCAGCGCTGCGGTGCGAAGTCTGGCTGGGGCGCGACATTTGGCGCTAAGGCGCGAGATTTGACGCTGGAGCGTGAATTTTGACGCTGGGGCGCCGAAACTCATCAAAACCAAAAACGAAGAACAGTGCTAAAGCTATTGTCCAAAACCTTAACAACAATTCACCCCAAACAACATGTATAACTAATATAAGTTACACATAATTGCTAACAATCATCCATATACCAATTACCAACAACTAATTAATCAATATCATAACTGATTCTTTGAAACACTGTGTTTGTAAAAAAAAAAAACTCCATTGATGAAATATCAATTTACAGTGAACGTAATTCCATGCTCATAATCAAATTAATACCTTTGAAACACAAGTATACTCACATATTAACATGTATAGTTCAATTTCATAGTAGTTCACAATTTATATAATCACATACCAATTTTGTTATTTTGCAAAACATAAGATCAAACATGTTTTTAACTGTAAAACCAAGTTCCTCTTTCTTTAACACGTAATTAGCATACATTCATATATATATATATATATAACAACTAAATGTACACATGCTTCCCCAACCAATTATACAAACATAGTTTTACAAAGAGTTTTGTAAAACTCTTATACACAGTCATATACCAGAAAACAGTCATATACCAGAAAACAGAGACTACCAAGTTCATAGGAAAAATGGCTTAAAACATATCTACGTATATACGTTAAGGATTTAGGAACCTACCTTTTGTTGCTTTAGAAAACTTGTAAATCACTGAAGAAAATCTTGACAATCTCAGAGCTTTCCTCTCTCTGTCTCTCTCTCAACTATCTCAGACAACTCCAAATTTTGATTAGGCTTAAGCCAAAAAAGCATATACGTAATATTAACTAAAAACCAACGCTTACTTTTAAAACTAAAACATATAAAACTGACGCTCAACTAATGATCGTATTAATTTAGCAGTTACCCAAAATAATATATATTATATATATTTTATTTATTTAATTAATAATTTAAATTCAAAAGAAATCTAAAAGCTATAAGGCTTTGTTTGGCAAACCATTTAAAATTAAAGGATTAATACTTAAACCTTGTTTGGCAAAACTAAATTAAAATTTACTTTAATTTATTTTAATAACTCTTTATCACATAGTTATTTGTCACACTTTATGTAATAACAATTTATTAAATAAATCACTTAATAACATAACTCAATCCACATAACACATTAATTATTTAACAAATAAATAATTAACTAAAACATCTCAATCAAATTAAACAATTACTTATTCAATAATAAACACGTCCAATAAATATTTATAACTTACATTTAAAAATCTGGAATGTTACATCATTCCCTCTTAAAAGGATTCTGTCCTCAGAATCACAACTCAAACAACACATTCGTTACACTATGACTTTCCCATGTTGCATGAGAACACACCCTAAACCTTTGCCTGAAGCATCGATGTATATGACAAATCCCTCCGAACCAACTGGTATTATCAAAACAGGTGCTGAAATGAGCCTCCTCTTGAGTTCGTGAAAACTCATCTCACATTCCTCGTTCCAACCAAATTTTGTATCTTTTTGAGTCAGCTGAGTTAATGGAGTAGCGATTCGAGAAAATCCTTCCAAGAACCTCCGATAATAACCAGCTAAGCCGAGAAAGCTACGTACTTCATTTACTGAGTTAGGTAGCTCCCAGCTTTGAATTGCTTCAATCTTTGTCAGGTCAACAGATATTCTGTGATTTGATATTACGTGCCCCAGGAATGCTACTTCCTCAAGCCAGAACTCGCATTTCTTCAACTTGGCATATAACTTGTTTTCACGAAGCTTTTGGAGTATCAACAGTCAAGTGTTGCTTATGATCTTCACGGCTTTTGGAGTAAATGAGGATGTCATCAATAAAGACGAACACAAATAGATCCAAATATTCCTTTAATACTCAGTTCATCATATCCATTAAGGCAGCAAGGAGAATTAGTCAATCCAAAAGACATGACTAGGAATTCGTAATGCCCGTACCGAGTTCTGAAAGCAGTCTTTTGAATGTCATCAGTTTTAATCTTCAACTGATGATATCCAGAACGAAGATCGATCTTTGAAAAGAATTTGGCGCCTTGCAAGTGGTCAAACAGGTCATCAATGCGAGGCAACGGGTACCTATTTTTGATGATGACATGATTCAACTCCCGATAATCAATACAAAGTCGCATATTTCCATCTTTCTTGTTCACGAATAGAACAGGAGCACCCCAAGGAGACGTACTAAGTCGAATGAAACCGATGTCTAACAATTCATGAAGTTGGGTTTTTAACTCCTGATGTTCAGTAGGAGCCATTCGATATAAGGCTTTAGAAATGGGTTTTGTACCGAGTTCAAGGTCGATACAAAATTCAATTTCACGCTCTAGGGGTAGGCCAGGAAGTTCTTCAGGGAATACGTCAAGAAATTTATTAACAATAGAAATATCATTCAAAACTGACGTATTTTTGATTAAATCCGTGACATGTGCTAAGAAAGCTTGACATCCATTTTTTAATAAACGAATAGCTTTATGGCTTGAGATGACAGTGATTGATTTTAATGGTTTGGTTGCTTGAATTCACATAATAGGTTGGTTAGGAATATGAAAGCTAACAACCTTACGAAAACAATAATTTTTACATGATGAGTAGTTAACCAATCAATCCCGAGAATTACGTCAAATGTAAGTATTTTCAATGAAATAAGATCGATAAGTAATGTGAGGGTACCGATTTGAACCAAACAAGACTTATAAACAATGGATGTAATGAAGGTTTCTCCCAACGGAGTTTGAACAGATAAGTCAAAGTCTAATTTCTCTGGAGTTAAATTTAAATGTTGAGCACAAGTAGGAGAAATAAAAGAACGGGTAGAACCGGTATTAAATAAGGTATATACTTCGCTAGAATTTATGATAAGCTTACCCGTGATGACCTCGTTCGGGTTCCCTGTCTTTCTGGGAGGTCACAACAAACGCTCTCCCTTGAACTACTGGTTTTGACTTGTCTAGGATGACATTTGGTGTCACCATCCCAACTGGATTTGGCTTCCCAGTACGAAAAAATCTAGCTAGGTGACCTTCTCTTCCACAATTGTAACAAGTTTTGGACTGCTGCGCACAAGTTTAGACTAATGTGTCCCTCCCCTCCGCATTTGAAGCATATGATAGGTGTAAGACCCCAACTTTTGTGAATAAAGATGAATTTTCTATAAATATCATTTTTGAATATTATGGAATAAATTTGATATAATGTTATAGTTGTGGGTAATATTTATAAATTTTGCAAAGTACGCAAGTTGTTATATAATATTCGATTAGTCGGGGAATATTCATTTTAACAGGGAATATTCGTACAACATCACAATCATTGGTGGACCCCACAACGGAATTATTATCGGATTGAGAAAATGACAAAAATACTTTATGAAAATAACGGCGGAAGTTTTACCATTAACTGTTGAAACACCCGGTGTTAAAAGTATAGTAATGCGCATAGTTGCACAGTAGCACACGGTATTGATTATTGATGCTTATGTGATAAGTCACTCAGTTTTGTTTTATTGGTATTATTAATGTAATAAAATAGAAAAGCTTTTTATATAAAACATAATACTTTTATAAAGTTATTCATTTTATTAGGCTAATAGTAAAATCTATTTATATAAAATAGAATACTTTTATAAAGTTATCTGTTTTATTAGACAATAATTAGAATATATTATATTTTATTATGCATAGTATTTGTATAATAAAATCTTTTTAAAAGTTATTCATTTTATTAGATTATAAATAGAATATATTATATTTTATTTAAAAGATTTTGCTTTAAATATGGACCATCAGATTAAAGTAAATCAATCTCGACTGTTCATGAGTTAGTTACTATGCAGTCTATTTTTCTATAAATAGAAGCTCATTTTTTCATTATTTCTTACGAATTCACTGAAACTCTAGAGAGAGAAATTATAGAGAAGCTATAGAATAGTATTCTGCTCCTTCCCTACACTTATATTCAGTTACTTTTACGGTAAGGGATATTATTTGTTGTACTCGTAAGGGGTATTATTTCTTTTGTATTCATGAAGAGAACATCTGTTATTCCATTCTTTATTATTCTGCTGGAATAACCAGTATACGCAGACTACCCTATACTTGGTGACATTCTTCTAATATTCCTTCTTTATTATTCTGTTGGAACATCCTGTCTGTACGTTTACGCCGGACCTGGTTCCGTCTTTATTATTATTCTGTTGGAATATCCTGTCTGTGCGTTTACGCCGGACCTGGTTCCATCTTTCTTATTATCCTGATGGAATATCCTGTCTGTGCGTTTACGCTGGACCTGGTTCTATTTTTATTATTCTGTTGGAACATCCTGTCGGTGAAAATTTTGCCTGACCTGGTTCCGTAACTTATTAATCTGTTGGAATAACCTGTCTATGTGAAGTACCGCATGCATGGTGATTTCTTTTGTTATTCCATTCTTTATTATACTCAGTTGGTTAAAGTTTTGACTTCTATACTCTATGAAATTAGTGGACTATTGTAAGATCCCGAATTTTATGAAATAAAAGTATTCAATTTTCTAATAATTACTATTCAGTAAATGGTTAAATTGATAAAAGTTAAGTTAAGGGTGATATATGAATTTTTTTTCAAAATACACAAGTGGTTATAAAATATTCAATGTTGTCGGGGAATATTCGTTTGGTTGCGGAATATTCTTTTTGTCGGGGAATATTCGTACTACCGGCGCAACCATTTGTGGGCCCCATAATAGAATAACTGTCGGATGAAGAAAACGACAAAATTAAGTTTTTATAAATAACGGCGTAATCGTTACCGTTAACACTATTGGAATACCCGGTTGGTAAAATAAAGTAATACGCGTTGTTGCACAGTAGCACACGGTATTACACAATATTTTTGAATTATTGATTCTTACGTAAGAAGGCACTACTCAATAATTGTTACAGTAATTACTGTTCAATATTTTATTTTATTGATTCAATAATTGCTACGTTGATATTTTATATTATTGTTGCTTTAATAATTATCACTGCACAATATTTCTCATTATCAGATCAATAATTCGTATTATTTGAATAATATTATTAGATAGCATTATTGGCAATATCTAGAAAATTCTGTCAAGGAGAGGTTTGGTCACCTAATTACGCGCCAGTAAGGAGAAATTCTTATTGGAAAGCCCCCTCTTTCCTGGGAACGACCTGGTTGTCATAACTGTGATTCTATAATATTATTTGTGAATAATTATTTATTGATTTATATGATAAGGAAATATTTATTTGATGTAGATATAAATGATGGATTTATTTATGTGGTTATAAATGAAGGAATTACTGTTGAGGTGTTTTATCAGTATTTTGTCGGATTGGAGGTATTAATAGATCAAATTAATGAAATTTTTATTGGGAGTACATCTATATAATATCAATGTACTCTGTGAATTTCAGATTTTTTGGATAAAAGTACAATTTATGATAAATGTCTAAATATTCGGCGGTTTTGGCCATATAAAAAATAGTAAATGAATTTTAAAAATTCTAAGAAAAATATATGTTCAATATGGACTATATTCTGCTAAATTCCAGGAAAGAAAGATTTTTGGAACTGATTTGGTATTTTTCATGAAAATGGACTAGTTATGAATAAATGAGTTAAATATGTTATGTGAAGGAAGAAAATTGGAAAATAGGATTTTATGGCTTGAGAATCCTATATGAGGTATATGCAGATTTTTGATGAGGGTTTTGGTTATTGGTGATGAAATCTTATGAGTTTGAAATTTTAGAATGATTAAATACATTATTTAGTAAAGTGTAAACAATTAAATTAAATTGTTTATAAGCTTAAGAAATATTATTCTTTCAATATCATTATACCGAAATATTGGTATGAATTTTATTGTAGAATTTCTACCTTTTTCATGTCGGGATTACTATTCACGAGTTACTATTCATGGGTACTATTCATGACAAAATTGGTTTCTTTTTTCTAACCAAATTATAGTTGATTTATGAATATTACTCTTGAGATTAAAACTATATGTTGATCATATTATTTTTATTATCATATATAACATTTTTATAACCCTAATGATGATATTTCTCTTTGACTTGAGTGTAAAGATGGGTAGATTTTTAGTATGATCATGACTATGGGTTCTTTTTGGCCAGTAGTGCAAAGTTGAATTGTTGACTGGTATGATCATGACCATTGAATTTGTAATTGAATATCTTTAGCTTAAGTACAAAGGTGAAATGATCAACATGGTTATAATTATTTTTTATATAAATTCTGAAATGATTATATATTTCTTTGAGATAATAATATATTTAGCCTGTATTGCAAATATGAACTGTTGATGAATATCTTTGACCCGTATTGCAAAGATGACAAGTTATTGAATATCTTTGGCCAGTAGTGCAAAGATGAACATGTGTTGAGATGAACATGACCAACTAGTGATACAAATGAATATCTTTGGCCGTAGTGCAAAGATGAAATTATTAGTATGATTATGAACAGGAAATGTGATTTGGTGTAACCATGATCTTTAATGTTTCAGGTAAAGATAGGTGATGAAAATTATCTTCGTCCTGGATGAGAAGAGAAATTTAGAACTACAATTATGATTATGAGTTATTCATATGATTGGGGACCAGAATTATTGATTGATGTTACAGGGATAAAACATTGTTGGTGGATTTTTAACATGGAGAAGATAATTGACTTTATAGTCTATTTGACTCTTCTAATGGATTGTTCGTTCCGCTGCAACTATGGTTGAATTTTTTATCATCTACCATATGTTCTAAATCTCTGATTTATTATTGATGAAGGCTATTGATAATGTAGTTATCTTTTGTCATGATATTCTTTACTGAGCTAGTTGTGCTCACCCTTTAGCTTTACAATTCCTTTCAGGTAATAAGAGTGTAGTTGGGTCGAGCGGGGGTAACAAGGAATAGAACGGTGGTCTCTAGCTGTGGAGTTCTCCCTAAACAGTATAGACAAGTGTGTTGTATACATCTTTTAGTAGTTATATTTGGTGAATCATATAGGGAGAGGCGAACCCAATGTTGGAAGGGTGTTTTGCCACTTTCATACAAGATGTCTAATGACATACAACCTCGTGTCATCATAAGACATGGTTGTGGTCATCCACTTGCTAAGTATATTTACGAGCACTACCTATATAATCTTGGTGTTTGTTTGAAGTATAATTCTCAATTTGAGACAGTGGAGATAATGATAAATCAAGAGAAGACTCACCATTGGGAAGAATATGATAGTAATCTTCTCGTTTTTCTTTGGGGTATATTGGGTCAACCAAGGATAATTCTGTGCCCATATGATATCTATCATAACCTAGAAGCATGGCCTCCCATGTAAGAAGGTTTCCTTGAGCACTTCCCAAAGATTTTAGTTTCTAAAACAGTTTTTGACTATACCTTTATGTAAGGTGTCACTGTGAGGTGTTTTCCACGGTTGGGACATGTGTCACATTTGGTATATATTTGTATCCAAACTCACAGTATATGTGTTGTTGTATTTTGCACGACAATTGTTGTAATAAAGTTGTAGTTATTTTATGTACCATGTATTTGGCGACTCAGAATGGGTTGGATTGAATGGACCTATTTTGGGGTCGTTACATTTGGTATCAGAGCTTAGGGATATGGTCTCTGGCGGAGATCGGGGAATAGGACTAGGAGGGGAGAGATGAGTAAATCCTTCGCTAGTGTGTCCTACCTAAGCTTAAATTGTTGGTTGGTCATAATAAATGGATATTATGTGATGCGTTAATTTGCTTAATTAACCCTTGTTTTATAATAGTATTTGAGAATGGCAGCTGAGAATGCTAACAATGGAGTGACTGAGACTGTGGGGATACCTCTAATCACTAACCATGATAATGAGATGTCAGACGAAGAAGGAATTAGAGATATCCATGTGGTGAGTGAAGAATTGATAGTTGCACCCGAGATAGTCACAGAGGTGACAGTTGAGAGTGAGGAAGAAGAGGAAGAAGAGGTACCTGAGGAGAGTTTATTAGAGGTATTATATGATCAAAATGTAGAATTTCAAAATCGTATTCATGAGTTAGAAGAGCAGGCTGAAGAACGAAAGGCGGTCGTGGAACAAAAGGATGCAACAATTCAAGCTTGTGTTACCTGATATGTGATGCTTGAACAGAAGCATTCTTTGGCAGAGTATAAGATGATAAAGATGGAATCTGAGCTGAAAGAAGAAAAAACTGAACGAGTAAGAATGAGTGATGCATGGGTAAAAGCCACATGACACGTGGATATTGTGGAAAGAGATGTCCGATCTAAGAAGGCTAAAATAGATGACATGAATTTCTCTTTTTGGAAAGCAATTGGGAGGACCCAACATTGAGTTTTGAATTACCCTGTACATAGCGGTCAACCTGAATTCGATATGGATAAAAGATTGATGATTCAGATCATAAAACAGGAGTACAACGAGGCAGTTGATGGAGGAATATGTCCTATAGAAAAATATATTCCAACGGTAGTAATGACGCCAAAGGCTGCCCCAGACAAGTCAAAGTCAGGTAGTTCGAGGGATGGCGATTGTCATGACTTCCCAACAAATGAGGAACCCAAATGAAGTTATCACGGGAGATGAGCAATGGAGAAATCATGATGACCGGGGAGATAGAATCTGAAATGGAAGCAAGGTATTCTCAACTTTTTGAAATACCAGGTACGTAAATTTCGGGGATGAAATTTTATAAGGACGGGAGATTGTAAGACCCCGAATTTTATAAAATAAAAGTATTCAATTTTTCTAATAATTACTATTCAGTAAATGGTTAAATTGATAAAAGTTAAGTTAAGGGTGATATATGAATTTTTTTTCAAAATACACAAGTGGTTATAAAATATTCAATGTTGTTGGGGAATATTCATTTGGTCATGGAATATTCTTTCTGTCGGGGAATATTCGTACGACCGGCGCGCAGCCATTTGTGGGCCTCATAACAGAATAACTGTTGGATGAAGAAAACAACAAAATTAAGTTTTTATAAATAACGGCGTAATCGTTACCGTTAACACTGTTGGAATACCCGGTTGGTAAAATAAAGTAATACGCGTTGTTGCACAGTAGCGCACGGTATTACACAGTATTTTTGAATTATTGATTCTTACGTAAGAAGACACTACTTAATAATTGTTACAGTAATTACTGTTTAATATTTTATTTTATTGATTCAATAATTGCTACGTTGATATTTTATATTATTGTTGCTTTAATAATTATCACTGCACAATATTTCTCATTATCAGATCAATAATTCGTATTATTTGAATAATATTATTAGATAGCATTATTGTCAATGTCTAGAAAATTCTGTCAAGGAGAGGTTTGGTCACCTAATTGCGCGCCAGTAAGGAGAAATTCTTATTGGAAAGCCTCCTCTTTCCTGGGAACGGCCTGGTTGTCATAACTGTGATTCTGTAATATTATTTGTGAATAATTATTTATTAATTTATATGATAAGGAAATATTTATTTGATGTAGATATAAATGATGGATTTATTTATGTGGTTATAAATGAAGGAATTACTGTTGAGGTGTTTTATCAGTATTTTGTCGGATTAGAGGTATTAATAGATCAAATCGGTGTTCTTAAAGCTCTATTGCGTGAGTTATAATTTTTAATCTGACCGTTGGATCATTTGGATTTTTAGATATGTTATACATATATGAGTTGAGTATATGTCCACAAATTTTGAACCGTTAAAAATTAACGCATGATTTGTTATGAATTTTAAAAGGTGTTAAAACGCTGTTTAAAATCATCCGTTTGTGGATTTTGGATATTTTCGGTCTGGAATTTAGAAAAACTCAAAGCTACAAAGTTGTAGAGAATTCTATTTCAGTCAAAATTGGCATAAAATTCATATTTTTCTGATAACCGGGCTATTTTCTATGAATTGTTGAAGTTTCGGAAAATAAAATGATTTTTATTAATTTATGGGTGGGACCCACTTTTGGTTGGTGGATTACATACATGGGCTGCTGAATTTCTTCCAATATGGCTTTCCACAATTTCAAAGCATGCGTAGGAAATGTGTTTAATAAATAATATTAATTTATTATTTAGTTTCCTTTGGCGTTCTAACATTTTCCTAAAAATAAAGGGTTAAGTTAGAATTGAAAATCACACCAGAAACTGAAGTTTTCTACCTATTTCTCTCTCTATATTATCGAGTGTATTCTTGTGAGTATTTTGATAGCTTGAGTGTTGCTATACGGTGCAAGTTCGTTCAACGTTATTCCAGTCAGAAGTACTGCTCTTTCGAGGTAAGGGATTTTAAGGGTTATTATATTTTTCAGTTCGTACTTCTTTCGTCCTTCAAAAAATTCTGGAAAAATTTGAAATGATATTTTGATGAGTTTTATTGATTGTGTCCAAAAATGGCGATTTTTGTATGTATAGATTATGAGTTATGAATTTTACGGGAAAAGACTATTTTAAAAGTAACCGCTTATAACTCCTTGTGGTTAACTTCAAAATTAATGAAATTTTTATTGGGAGTACATCTATATAATATCAGTGTACTCTGTGCATTTTTGAATTTTTGGATAAAAGTATAATTTATGATAAATGTCTAAATATTCGGCGGTTTTGGCCATATAAAAAATAGTAAATGAATTTTAAAAATTCTAAGAAAAATATATGTTCAATATGGGACTATATTCTGCTAAATTCCAGGAAAGAAATATTTTTGGAACTAATTTGGTATTTTTCATGAAAATAGACTAGTTATGAATAAATGAGTTAAATATGTTATGTGAAGGAAGAAAATTAGAAAATAGGATTTTATGGCTTGAGAATCCTATATGAGGTATATGCAGATTTTTTATGAGGGTTTTGGTTATTGGTGATGAAATCTTATGAGTTTGAAATTTTAGAATGATTAAATGTATTATTTAGTAAAGTGTAAACAATTAAAATAAATTGTTTATAAGCTTAAGAAATATTATTCTTTCAATATCATTATACCGAAATATTGGTATGGATTTTATTGTGGAATTTCTACCTTTTTCATATCGGGGTTACTATTCATGAGTTACTATTCACGAGTTACTATTCACAGGTACTATTCACGACAAAATTGCTTTCTTTTTCTAACCAAATTATAGTTGATTTATGAATATTACTCTTGAGATTAAAACTATATGTTGATCATATTATTTTTATTATCATATATAACATTTTTATAACCCTAATGATGATATTTCTCTTTGACTTGAGTGTAAAGATGGGTAAATTTTTGGTATGATCATGACTATGGGTTCTCTTTGGCCAGTAGTGCAAAGTTGAATTGTTGAATGGTATGATCATGACCATTGAATTTGTAATTGAATATCTTTAGCTTAAGTACAAAGGTGAAATGATCAACATGGTTATAATTATTGTTTATATAAATTCTGAAATGATTATATATTTCTTTGAGATAATAATTTATTTGGCCTGTAGTGCAAATATGAACTGTTGATGAATATATGTGGCCTGTAGTGCAAATATGAACTGTTGATGAATATATTTGGCCTGTAGTGCAAATATGAACTGTTGATGAATATCTTTGGTCCGTAGTGCAAAGATGACATGTTGTTGAATATCTTTGGCCAATAGTGCAAAGATGAACATGTGTTGACATGAATATAACCAACTGGTGATACAAATGAATATCTTTGGTCGTAGTGAACAGATGAAATTAATAGTATGATTATGAACAGGAAATGTGATTTGGTGTAACCATGATCTTTGATGTTTCAGGTAAAGATAGGTGATGAAAATTATCTTCGTCCTGGATGAGAAGAGAAATTTAGAACTACAAATATGATTATGAGTTATTCATATGATTGTAAACCAGAATTGTTGATTGATGTTACAGGGATAAAACATTGTTGGTGGATTTTTAACATGGAGAAGATAATAGACTTTATAGTCTATTTGACTCTTCTAATGGATTGCTCGTTCCGCTGCAACTATGGTTGAAATTTTTATCATCTACCATATGTTCTAAATCTCTGATTTATTATTGATTAAGGCTATTGATAATGTAGTTATCTTTAGTCATGATATTCTTTAATGAGCTAGTTGTGTTCACCCTTTTGCTTTACAATTCCTTTCAGGTAATAAGAGTGTAGCTGGGTCGAGCGGGGGTAACAGGGAATAGAACGGTGGTCTCTAGCTGTGGAGTTCTCCGTAAACAGTATAGACAAGTGTGTTATATACATCTTTTAGTAGTTATATTTGGTGAATCATATAGGGAGAGGGGAACCCAACGTTGGAAGGGTGTTTTGCCACTTTCATACAAGATGTTTAATGACATATAACCTCGTGTCATCATAAGACAGGGTTGTGGTCATCCACTTGCTAAGTATATTTACGAGCACTACCTATATAATCTTGGTGTTTGTTTGAAGTATAATTCTCAATTTGAGACAGTGGATATAATGATAAATCAAGAGAAGACTCACCATTGGGAAGAATATGATAGTAATCTTCTCGTTTTTCTTTGGGGTATATTGGGTCAACCAAGGATAATTCTGTGCCCATATGATATCTATCATAACCTAGAAGCATGGCCTCCCATGTAAGAAGGTTTCCTTGAGCACTTCCCAAAGATTTTAGTTTCTAAAACAGTTTTTGACTATACCTTTATGTAAGGTGTCACTGTGAGGTGTTGTCCACGGTTGGGACATGTGTCACATATTGTATATATTTGTATCCAAACTCACAGTATATGTGTTGTTGTATTTTTCACGACAATTGTTGTAATAAAGTTGTAGTTGTTTTCTGTACCATGTATTTGGCGACTCAGAATGGGTTAGATTGAATGGACCTATTTTGGGGTCGTTACAAATATCCTTGATATTTGCGCTTCATCCAATATCTTTTCATGAAAATATTCTTCTGAACATTCTTGAATTTTACTCCACAAAGCAGTATCGTGTTGACAATTTGGACGTTATTTTTTCCTGGATAAATTAATTCTTGAACTTGTTTTATTGAATTCTTATATCACTGTCATCATCCTCATGTTTATATTATGTTGAAAGTCATCTATGGCCTGTAGTGCATAGATGGACTTGGTATGATTATGACCAGGGATTATTCGGTGTAATCATGACCGTAATGTTATAAATGATGTGGAAAAAGTCCTCATTGGCCCGTAGTGCATTGATGGATAGTTGTTGGCATGATCATAACTATTAATGAATACACAAATATCCTTGGTACGTAGTGCATGGATAATTTGTGGTCGTGATACTAAAGAATATCCTTGGCCGTAGTGCAGGGGTGATTCGATGATGTGGATTATTTATTAAGCTGAGTCCCAGCGATAAAAGTCATGAAAAACCTTTTAAATCATAGAAGATAGTAGATTTTATTCTCTACTTGACTCTTCTAATGAATTGCTTGTTCCGCTGCAGTTAAACTTGATGTTTGTTATATTTTATCAAGTTTAACACTAGTTGAAGACTAATGATAATTTATTCTGCATTATCGTGGTCATAATATTTCTTTCTGGGCTAGTTGAGCACACCCTTTCTTTCACTGTTCTCTTCAGGAAATGAGAATATAGATGGGACGAGTCGGGGAATGAAGTGATGGACCAGATGATAGTATTAGTAGTCCTCATTATTCTGTTAAATAGTGTGACAATAAATGTAATGAGGACTTATTCTTAGAGTGGATATTGTCTAGGAGATAGTATTTGTATTAAAACTCATAGATCTCTATATTAAAGATTGTATTTGTATTCTGTATCATGTATTTGGCGACTCAGAATTTGTGATGTATACCTATTTTGGGGGTGTTACAGTTGGTATCAAAGCTTAGGGATATGATCCCTGGCTAAGATGTGAGAATAGAACTAGGAGGGGAGAGACAGGGAATTCCTTCGCTAGTATGACATACCTAAGCTTTTTTTGGTATTTAATTGGTCGGTTAGAATATAGGGATAATATGTTACATGTCAATTAACATTTTGTTTTATGGCAGTATCTGAAAATGACATCCGAGAATGTAGAGAATAGCAATGGAGCACAGGCGACCGTTGATTCACCACATATCAATAATCATGATAATGTGCATCAGGAAGGAGACAATCCTCATGCAAATAACAACACTGACCAAATGATGAATGATGGAATGTTCAGAGGCTTTATGCAATTCATGCAACAGCATGGCGAGAGCGGCTTCCTATCTAAAATGTAGGTGGAAACAATGGAAACTCTCGGACGGTCATCGCTAAACAGTTCAAGGAGCTAGGACCACCGGTGTAAGACCCCAAATTATTAATAAATGAAATTTAATTTCCTCTATTTATCAATTTGAAATAGTAAGGGTTGATTTCATTAATGTGGTTAGTTATGGGTAAAATGTGCAAATATTTCAAATAAGCAAGTGGTTATAAAATACTCATTGTTGTCAGAGAATATTCGTTTGGTCGTGGAATATTCTTGCTGTCGGGGAATATTCGTATGACGACGCAGCCTTGTGTGGGCCCCATAACGGAAAGCAATTGGATGAAGAAAACGACAAGTATAAGTTGTTTATAAATAACGGCGCAGTTGTTACAGTTAATACTGTTGGAATACCCGGTGGTTAAAACACAGTAATATGCGTGGTTGCACAGTAGCACACAGTATTGCACCAATTATTGATTCTTACGTAAGAAGGCACTACTCAATAATTGTTACAGTAATTACTGTTCTGTATTTTATTTTATTGATTCAATAATTGCTACGTTGATTTTTTTATATTACTGTTATTTCAATAATTGTCACTACACAGTATTTTTCATTATCTGAACAATAATTCATATTATCTAGATAATATTATTAGATAATATTATTGGCAATGTCTAGAAAGTTCTGTCTAAGGAGAGGTTTGGTCACCTAATTGCGCGCCAGTAAGGAGAAATCTTTATTGGAAAGCCCCCTCTTTCCTGGGAACGACCTGGTTGCCGGTACTGTGATTCTGTAATATTATTTGTGAATAATTAATTATTAATTTATATGATGAGGAAAATATTGAATTTATAGTGGATATAGATGGAGAAAATTTTTAAAGTGACAGTTGTTAAAAATTGATATTTTACCTTTTCTGATAAAATAATATTTTATTATATTATTATAATATAATAATGGGGATATTTTTACAATGAATGTGAGATATATGAGTATATGAGGATGAGGAGTATTGTTGTTACAAAAGTTGTTTAAAACATGTTAAACACGTCTGTGGGCCCATTTCTTGACTGAAATTTGATTATAGCCTGTAAAATCACCCGTTTATGGATTTCGGTCAATTTCTGTTTGGAATTTGGAAAAACTTTCTTCTGCAAAGTTGTAGAGAATTGAATTTCCTATAAAAAGTAGCGAGATTCATTTTTTCTAATAAAAGGGCTATTTATTATGAATTATTGAAGTTCCGAGGTTCAAAAATAATTGATTTTTGGAAGTTTTAAATAATTATATTAACAAAAACGTTTTTTACATTGTTGGGACTCATTTAACATATGATTAGGCGGCTGATTTCAGATGCTAAGTGTGCGTAGAGAATTTATAATATAAATATTAATATTATATTAAATTTTTTGCTTTGATGTTCTAAGCATTTTCCTATAAATAGGGTGCTTAGGTTAGAATTAAAAATCACACCAGAAATTAAAGATTTCTCTCTCTATAATATCGATCGTATTTGTGAGTATTTTAGTAATTTGAGTATTGCTATACTGGTACAAGTTCTTTCAGTACTATATCCAATATTCCAGTCAGAAGTACTATTCTTTCTGAGGTAAGGGAGGTTATTTTCTTCTAAAATGATATTATTTCTTCAATATTATTATGCCAGAATGTTGGTCGGAAATTTTTATTCAAATTTGGAACTTTTTCATGTCGGGGTTACTATTCATGAGTTACTATTCACGAAGCGTGATGATGTTTTTTTGTGAAATTTCTATCTTTTGAGGTCGGAGTTACTATTCACGTATATGACACTATTCACGTATACGGCACTATTCATGAATAAGATACTATTCATAGAAAAATTAAATTTTCTTTTCTGTGTCCAAGATTGTCTGTTGTGATTCCTATCTTTGATTGGATCTATGTTTTGATCTTCATTCTTGAATTTTACTCCAATCTGGTTATTTATGAAGTATTTTTGAACTGAGATTATTTAAAGTACGAATCCTTATACTTGTTCTTTTGTTTCATTGGATTCGTTTTCTTTAAAATATTTTTCATCATCCTCAGTCCTAAATGATGATATAACTGAATATCTTTGGCCCGTAGTGCAAAGATGAATGATTTCTTGATGAATATCTTAGGCCCGTAGGGCAAAGATGAATAGGTGTTGAGATGAACATGACCGACTGATTAATATCTTTGGCCCGTAGTACAAATATGAACAGGTGTTTAGATGAACATGACCAACTGATGAATATCTTTGGCCTGTAGTGCAAAGATGAATATTTGATTCCAGATATATATTGATTGATGTTATATTGATAAAATATCGACGATGAACTTTTAAATTGATATATAGAAGATAGTAGTTTGCATTCTCTACTTAACTCTTCTAATGAATTATTATTTCCGCTGCGAAGATTGATTTAAAATTGGTTGTCTATTGTATTCTATTAGATTTTTCCCTGTTGAGGACTAACGATAATTTGTTCTATATTATCTTAGTCATAATGTACTTTACTAGGCTAGTTGAGCTCACCTTTTCCTTGTTGTTCCATTTTTCTTCTCAGGAGGCGAGAATGTAGCGAGTACTAGTCGGGGTGTGGAATGATGGTTCTAGAAGTTGTTCTAGTAGTCCTCATTATTCTGTAAAATAGTGTATTAATAATTGTAATGATGACTTATTTGAGTGTGTATATTGTTTAGATGATAATATTTGCATTTAAACTAACAGTTTTTATGTTGTATTAATAAAGTTGTAGTTGTTTCTGTACCATGTATTTTGACGACTCAGAATGGGTGTTGTATACCTATTTTGGGGGCATCACAGTTGGTATCAGAGCTTAGGGATATGGTCTCTGGCGGAGATCGGGATTAGAACTAGGAGGGGAGAGATGAGTAAATCCTTCGTTAGTGTGTCATACCTAAGCTTATTTGTTGGTCAGTTGAAGTATATGGTTAATATGTGATATGTTAATTTGTTTAATTAACCCTTGTTTTATGGCAGTATTTAAGAATGACAGCTGAGAATATTAACGGTGGAGTTAATGAGACCGTGGAAACACCTTTAATCACCACCCAGGGGAACGTGCAACAGGAAGGCAATATTCCTCCTGTAAACAACACCACTGAGCAGACGATGAACGACGGGATCTTTATGAACTTTTTGCAGTTCATGTAAAACCAGACGAGGGAGAATCGTGTACAGAATACGGGTGGAAATGATAGCAACGCGCGGCTTGTCACGACCAAACAGTTCAAAGAGTTGGGACCACAAGAATTTAAGGGAAAGCCGAATCCGATCATGGCGGAAACATGGGTCAAGCAAATTACCAAGATATTCGATGTCTTGGGATGCACGGAGGAACAGAAGGTTCCATTCGCCACCTTTATGTTCCGTGGCGAGGAAAATTACTGGTGGGAGTCTGTGAAACGTACCCAGCCTGCCGCACTCCGCATGTCTTGGGAAACATTTCAGAAACTTTTCAGCGAAAAATACTTTCCTGAAAGTATTTGCCATATGAAAGAGGCAGATTTTATTAGACTAGAACAAAAAAACATGACACTGTCCCAATACGAGGCGAAGTTCGCAGAGTTATCCAGGTTTGTACCTCATTTGGTAGAGAATGAGGAACGAATGGTGAGGATATTTCTGAGAGGTTTAAAACCCGAGATTCGGTAATATCTTATCTCTCATAAATATTCTTTATATTCAGATGTTGTCAAAAGGGCTCAATTATTAGAGCGAGATAGCGAGTACGTTCAACCAAGAGACCGCAACCAGGATCATACTGGTGACAGCAGTCATCAGAACAACGATAACCAGCGGAGAAAGAAAAATACGGACAAGAGCGACAACCACTCTGGTGGTAATCGTGGCCATGAAAATAGAAGAAACGAGTCAGGGGGAGATTTTAAAAAGAGGAGATTCAACAATGACACTGCGAAGACGTCAGCACCAGCAGCAACTGGTTTTAAGGGAGGAGAATGACCACCGGTCGTATGCTATAAATGTGGAAAAGAGGGAAACATCAGCCCAAACTGTCCACAATAGTTCAAGGTATGCTATAATTGTGGAAAGGAAGGACATATCGCTCAAGATTGTATGGTAGCGAAACCAAGTCTAGTGGGGATGGTGATTCAAAAGGCTGTCCCAGAAAAGTCAAAGTCAACGGTTCCTAGAAGAGCGTTTGTCGTGACTGGTCAATATGCGAGGAACCAGAACGAGGTGATCACAGGTAAGCTAATCATAAATTCATGCAAAGTTTATACATTACTAGATACCGGTGCTACCCATTCATTTATCTCTCCTGCTTGTGCTCAACGTTTAAACTTGACTTCGGAGAAATTAGACTTTGACCTATCTGTGGAAACTCCGTTAGGAGAAACTTTCATCACATCCACTGTTTATAAATCTTGTTTGATCCAAGTTGGCACCATCACATTATCTGTTATCCTTATTTCTTTAAAGATACTTGCTTTTGATGTGATTTTGGGGATTGATTGATTAACTATTCATCATGCCAAAATTAATTTCTTTCGTAAGGTTGTTAGTTTTCATATTCCTAAGCAACCTGTTATTCGAATTCAAGCAACCAATCCATTGAAGTCAAACACTTTCATATCAAGCCATAAAGTTATTCGTTTATTGAAAAACGGATGTCAAGTTTTCTTAGCCCATGTTATGGACTTAAACAAAAATACGTCAGATTTGAATGATATTTCTATTGTTAGTAAATTTCCTGATGTATTTCCTGAAAAATTTCTTGGTTTATTCCCAAAGTGTGATATTGAATTTTGTATCGACTTTGAACCTGGTACAAAACCCATTTCTAAAATCTCATGGCTCCTATTGAACTTCAGGAGTTAAAAATTCAACTATAGAATTTGGTACCTGAGCCTTTATTTGGTGACTTCCTTTGTGCAATGCACCGAAGCCAGACTCTCCGTAGGGGAAGCCATATTCGTGCGTTAGTAAACTGATAGGTGTCATTGTGACGTGCTATCCAAGATTGGGATATGAGTCACAGTTGAGAGCAACCTAAGTCAGTAATCGAAATACGTAGCTTTCTATGCTTAGCTGGTTATTATCGAAGATTTTGTGGAAAGATTTTCTCGAATCGCTACTCCATTAACACAGCTGACTTGTAGAGATACAAAATTCGAATGGAGCAAAGAATGTGGGAAGTGCTTCGAAGAACTCAATAGGAGACTCATTTCGGCACATGTTCTGACCATACCATCCTGGAAAAGCGAACGTTGTAGCTGACGTGTTGAGTAAAAGATCGTATATGAGTACGAATACGATATTGTCAAAGACCCATTTCGTATAATTTATAAATGATAGATATAGAGTTAAAGACTCTAGGGACTCACGTGATGATATACAAGTAGAACCGACTTTAATCGATAAAGTTAAAAACGTTCAAGCTACATACCGGAGCTGATGAATATGAAGAAGGAGGTACAAGAAGTTGTTATTACAAAAGCGAGACTTCGAGATGTGAGCAAAGCTCAAACCATCAATTTATTAGTCCATTTGAAATCCTAGATCGAATAGGAACTGTGGCCTATAGACTCATTTTACCGCCAAGTATGACGTGTGTTCATAACGTTTTTCACGTATCGATGTTACGTAAATATGTGGACAACCCGAACCATGTTATTGAGTTAGAACCGGACGAGATAGCCGAAGACTTAACGTATGAAGAGGTACCTATCAAGATTTTGGATAGGAAGGAGCATGTCCTATGCACGAAGGTCATACCACAAGTTAAAGTTTTGTGGAGAAACCATGCTATTGAGGAAATGACCTGGGAGTTGGAAACAGAAATGAAAGCGAGGTATCCTCATCTTTTTGAAACACCAGGTACGTACGTCAATTTCTAGGATGAAATTTCATAAGGAGGGGAGGTTGTAAGACCCCAAATTATTAATAAATGAAATTTAATTTCCTCTATTTATTATTTTGAAATAGTAAGGGTTGATTTGATTAATGTGGTTAGTTATGGGTAAAATGTGCAAATATTTCAAATAAGCAAGTGGTTATAAAATACTCATTGTTGTCGGAGAATATTCGTTTGGTCGTGGAATATTCTTGCTGTCGGGGAATATTCGTACGACGGCGCAACCTTGTGTGGGCCCCATAACGGAAAGCAATTGGATGAAGAAAACGACAAGTATAAGTTGTTTATAAATAACGGCGCAGTTGTTACAGTTAATACTGTTGGAATACCCGGTGGTTAAAACACAGTAATATGCGTGGTTGCACAGTAGCACACGATATTGCACCAATTATTGATTCTTACGTAAGAAGACACTACTCAATAATTGTTACAGTAATTACTGTTCAGTATTTTATTTTATTGATTCAATAATTATTGTGTTGATTTTTTTATATTACTGTTATTTCAATAATTGTCACTACACAGTATTTTTCATTATCGGAGCAATAATTCATATTATCTGAATAATATTATTAGATAACATTATTGGCAATGTCTAGAAAGTTCTGTCTAAGGAGAGGTTTGGTCACCTAATTGCGCGCCAGTATGGAGAAATATTTATTGAAAAGCCCCCTCTTTCCTGGGAACGGCCTGGTTGCCAGTACTATGATTCTGTAATATTATTTGTGAATAATTAATTATTAATTTATATGATGAGGAAAATATTAATTTTATGTGGATATAGATGGATAAAATTTTTAAACTGACAATTGTTAAAAATTGATATTTTATCTTTTCTGATAAAATAATATTTTATTATATTATTATAATATAATAATGGGCATATTTTTACAATGAATGTGGGATATATGAGTATATGAGGATGAGGAGTATTTTTGTTACAAAAGTTGTTTAAAACATGTTAAACATGTCCGTGGGCCCATTTCTTGACTGTAATTTAATTATAGCCTGTAAAATCGTCCGTTTATGAATTTCGGTCAATTTCTGTTTGGAATTTAGAAAAACTTTCTTTTACAAAGATGTAGAGAATTGAATTTCCTATAAAAAGTCGCGAGATTCGAATTTTCTAATAAAGGGATATTTATTATGAATTATTGAAGTTCCGAGTTTTAAATAATTATATTAACAAAAACGTTTTTTACATTGTTGGGACTCATTTAACATGTGATTTAGGCGGCTGATTTCAGATGCTAAGTGTGCGTAGAGAATTTATAATATAAATATAAATATTATATTAAATTTTCTGCTTTGGTGTTCTAAGCATTTTCCTATAAATAGGGTGCTTAGGTTAGAATTGAAAATCACACCAGAAACTAAAGATTTCTCTCTCTATAATATCGATCATATTTGTGAGTATTTTAGTACTTTGAGTATTGTTATACGGTACAAGTTCTTTCAGCACTATATCCAGTATTCCAGTCAGAAGTACTATTCTTTCTGAGGTAAGGGAGGTTATTTTCTTCTAAAATGATATTATTTCTTCAATATCATTATGCCAGAATAGTTGGTTAGAAATTTTTATCAAATTTGGAACTTTATCATGTCGGGGTTACTATTCACGAGTTACTATTCACGAGTACAATTCACGAAGCGTGATGATGTTTTTTTGTTAAATTCCTATCTTTTGAGATCGGAGTTACTATTCACATATACGGCACTATTCATGTATACGGCACTATTCATGAATAAGACACTATTCATAGAAAAATTAAATTTTCTTTTCTGTGTCCAAGATTGTCTGTTATGATTCCTATCTTTGATTGGATCTATGTTTTGATATTCATTCTTGAATTTTACTCCAATCTATTTATTTATGAAGTATTTTTGAACTGGGATTATTTAAAGTACGAATCCTTAATACTTGTTCTTTTGTTTCACTGGATTCGTTTTCTTTAAAATATTTTTCATCATCCTCAGTCCTAAATGATGATATAACTGAATATTTTTGGCCCGTAGTACAAAGATGAATGATTTCTTGATGAATATCTTTAGCCCGTAGTGCAAAGATGAACAGGTGTTTAGATGAACATAACCGACTGATGAATATCTTTGGCATGTAGTGAAAAGATGAATATTTGATTCCAGATATATATTGATTGATGTTAAAGGGATAAAATATCGACGATGAACTTTTAAATTCATATATAGAAGATAGTAGTTTGCATTCTCTATTTAACTCTTCTAATGAATTATTATTTCCGCTGCGAAGATTGATTTAAAACTGATTTTCTATTGTATTCTATTAGATTTTTCCCTGATGAGGACTAACGATAATTTTTTCTATATTATCTTAGTCATAATGTTATTTACTGTGCTAGTTGAGCTCACCCTTTTCCTTGTTGTTCCATTTTTCTTCTCAGGAGGCGAGAATGTAGCGAGTACTAGTCGAGGGTGTGGAATGATGGTTGTGACGCCCCCAAAATAGGTATACAACACTTATTCTGAGTCGCCAAATACATGGTACAGAAAGCAAACTACAACTTCAATAATACAATTGTCGTGCAAAATACGACAACACATACTGCGAGTTTAAATACAAATATTGTCTTCTAGACAATATCCACACTCAAATAAGTCCTCTTTACAATTATTCAAACATTATTTTACAGAAATAGTGAGAACTGCTAAAATATCTTTCTAGAACCATCACTCCGTACCCCGACTAGTTCCTGCTATGTTCTCACTTCCTGAGAAAAAATGGAACAAAAAGGAAAAGGGTGAGCTCAACTAGCCCAGTAAAGATTATTATGACTAAGATAATATACAACAAATTATCGTTAGTCTTCAACAGGGAAAAATCTAATAAAATATAATAGCCAACAAGTTTTAGATCAACAACTGCAGCGGAAATAGCAATCCATTAGAAGAGTCAAGTAGAGAATGAGTTCTACTATCTTCTAAGATTTAAAAGACCATCGTCAATATTTTATCCCTGTAACAACAATCAATATACATCTTTAATCAAATATTCATCTTTGCACTACAGGCCAAAGATATTCATTTGTATCACCAGTTGGTCATGTTCATCTCAACACCTGTTCATATTTGCACTATGGGCCAAAGATATTCATCAGTTAATCATTTATCTTTGCACTACAGGCCGAAGATATTTAGTAATATCATCATTTAGGACCGAGGATGATGAAAAATATTTTAAA
Organism: Panax japonicus; assembly: GCA_020205505.1. Classification (NCBI taxonomy): domain Eukaryota; kingdom Viridiplantae; phylum Streptophyta; class Magnoliopsida; order Apiales; family Araliaceae; genus Panax; species Panax japonicus. The sequence continues at coordinate 43,678,711 of CM035105.1, read as the reverse complement.
GAAAACGAATCCAGTGAAACGGAAGGACAAATAGTAGGGATTCGTATAACAGTTTATCCAAGATCAATAATACTTCATAAATCCCAATTTTGAAGTAGAATTCAAAAATAAAGATCAAAACATGGATACAATCAAAGATAGTAACCATAATAGACATATTGGACAAAAATAAGAAAATTTAATTTTTCGGTGAATAATGTCGTATTCGTGAATAGTGCCGTATACGTGAATAGTAACTCCAACACAAAATGTTGCAAATTTGATAAAAATTCATATCAATACTTCGGCATAATGATATTGAAGAAATAATATCATATATGAAGAAAATAACATCCCTTACATCAAAATATCAGTACTTCTGATCGGAATATCGGTATAAGGCAGAAGGAAACTTGCACTGATGAATAGAAACTCACAAAGTATCTAAATACTCACAAAATACACTCAATAATCTAGAGAGAGAGAGAGAAAAAACTTGTTTCTGGTGTGATTTTCAATTCTAACTTAGCCCTCTATTTATAGGAAAATATTAGCAGACTTGACTTGCAACCTGATGGCTTTACCTGCTACTATTCCCACCCACCACATTTCAAATAAATTCAGCACATTTCTTCACCAAACACAAGTGGGTCCCACTCAATTCTAGAATTTTCCACCAAAATGCTAAATTCGGATACTTCAACTAATTTCTGAACCAGTCACCTCTTAAAATTCATAACAAATCATACGTTCATTTTTAACGGTTCAAAATTTGTGGACATATACTCAACTTATATATGTATAATATATCCAAAAATTACAACGATCCAACAGTCGGATTAAAAATTATAACTCACGCAATATATCTCAAAAACACTGGTTTAATTTTTTTAATACCTTCATTTCGACAAAAATACTGATAAAACACCTAAACATTAACTATTTCATTTTTAACTACAATAAATATATCCAATATTTATATCCAAATAAAATAAATATTTCCTTATCATATGAATCAATAATTAATTATTCACAAATAATATTACAGAATCACATTTATGACAACTAGGCCGTTCCCAGGAAAGAGGGGGCTTTCCAATAAGAATTTCTCCTTATTGGCACGCAATTAGGTGACCAAACCTCTCCTTGACAGAACTTTCTAGACATTGCCAATAATGCTATCTAATAATATTATTCAAATAATATGAATTATTGATCTGATAATGGGAAATACTGTGCAGTGACAATTATTGAAACAACAATAATATAAAATATCAATGCAACAATTATTGAATCAATAAAATAAAATATTGAACAATAATTACTGTAACAATTATTGAGTAGTGTCTTCTTACGTAAGGATCAATAATTCATCAATACTGTGCATCCACGTGTATTACTGTATTTTAACCACCGGGTATTCCAACAGTGTTAACGGTAACAACTACGCCGTTATTTATAAAAATTCAAACTTGTCATTTTCTTCATCCGACAATTATTTGTTATGGGGCCCACAAATGACCGCGCTGTCATACGAATATTCCCCGATAACAAGAATATTCCATGACCAAATGAATATTCCTTGACAATAATGATTATTTTATAACCACTTGCATATTTTGCAAAATTTGCATATTTCACCCATAACTAGAGAATTATATCAAATTAATACCTTATTATTCACAATAATAATTAGAGGAAATTCAATTTTATTTATAATTAGTTGGGGTCTTAAAACCTCCCCTTCCTTATAAAATTTCATCCTCGAATTTGACATACTTACCTGGTGTTTCGAAAAGGTGAGGATACCTCGCTTTCATTTCTGATTCCAACTCCCAGGTCATTTCTTCAATAACATGGTTTCTTCATAAAACCTTAACTTGTGGTATAACCTTGGTGCGTAGGACATGCTCTTTCCTATCCAAGATCTTAACAGGTACTTCTTCGTACGTTAAATCTTCGGCTATCTCGTCTGGTTCTAACGCAATAATATGGTTCGGGTCTTTCACATATTTACGAAGCATGGATATGTGAAAAACATTATGAACACGAGACATACTTGGAGGTAATGCAAGTCTAAAGGCCACATTTCCTATTCGGTCAAGAATCTCAAATGGACCAACAAATCGTGGATTGAGTTTTCCTCTCTTTCCAAATCTTGTAACTCCCTTCCACGGAGCAATACGTAACAATACATGATCTCCAATATTAAACTCCACGTCCTTTCTATGAAGATCAACATAACTCTTTTGTCGATCTTGTGAGGTTCGAATACGTTGTCGAATTATTTGGATCTTTTCTGTATTCATGCGTACTAATTATGGTCCCAACAACGTTGCTTCTCCCACCTCGTCCCAGCATACTGGAGAAAGACACTTTCTTCCATACAACGCTTCGAATGGAGCCATGCCTATACTTCCTTGATAACTGTTGTTGTAGGAGAATTCCACTAGTGCAAGTGCTTATCCCAACTTCCTTTAAAATCTAGGACACAAAGTCTTAATAGATCTTCAAGGGTTTGAATAGTCCTCTCTGATTGTCCGTTCCGTTTGAGGATGGTATGCCGAACTGAATCGTAAATCCGTGCCCATAGCTTTTTGCAAGCTAACCCAAAATCGTGAAGTGAATCTTGGGTCACGATTTGAAACTATGGATACTGGCATGCCATGCAATCTCACAATCTCATTCACGTACATGCGAGCAAGATGTTCAAGGGAATAAGTCTCACGCATCGGTAAGAAATGGGAAGACTTGGTTAATCTATCAACAATAACCCAAATCACATCTATGCCTTGAGAAACTTTGGGAACACCTGTAACGAAATCCATAGTAATGTGTTCCCACTTCCATTTCGGAATCTCAAGTGGTTGTAATGGACCCTTTGGCACTTGATGCTCCGCCTTTACACGTTGGTAAGTTAAACACCTCGAGATAAACTCCGCGATCTCTCTCTTCATATTGTTCCACCAAAATGTATGTCGAATATCATGATACATTTTGGTACTCCCAGGATAGATTGCAAACGGGGTGTTGTGTGCCTCCATCATTATTCTATGCTTTAAGTCAGAATCGTTAGGAACACAAAGTCTGGAGTTGAATCTAAGTATTCCTTCTTCATCGATTCTCGCTTCTGGGATAGTTCCTTCTTGCACTTTCTTCTTCATACGTATCAGCTCCAGGTCCGTAGCTTGAGCAGCTTTAACTTTATCGATTAAAGTCGGTTCTACTCGTATATTCACCATCATCATGTGGGTCCCTGGAGTCTTTAATTCTACCTTCATCCTTTGCAAGTCATGTAGAATGAGCCTTTACATTAACAATATCGCACTCGTACTCGCATATGATCTTCTACTCAATGCGTCAGCTACTACGTTTACTTTTTCAGGATGATATTGAATAGTGTGATCATAATCTTTCAATAGTTCAAGCCAACGTCGTTGCCGCATGTTGAGTTCTTTTTGGGTGAAGAAATATTTGAGGCTTTTATGGTCCGTATAAATCTCCACTTTTTCCCCATACAAGTAGTGTCTCCAAATTTTCAACGCGAATACGACTGCTGCCAACTCTAGATCATGAGTAAGATAATTCCTCTCATATTCTTTGAGTTGTCGTAAGGCAAAGGCTATGACTTTCCCATGTTGCATGAGAACGCATCCTAACCCTTTGCCTGAAGCATCACTGTATATAACAAATCCATCCGTACCAGATTGTATTGCCAGAACAGGTGCCGAAATGAGTCTCATCTTGAGCTCTTGGAAACTCTTCTCGCATTCCTCGCTCCATACAAATTTTGTATCTTTCCGAGTCAACTGAGCTAACGGAGTAGCGATTCGAGAAAATCCTTCCACGAATCTCCGATAATAACCAGCTAAGCCCAGAAAGCAACGCATTTCGGTCACCGACTTTGGTTGCTCCCAACTTTGTACTTCTTTAATCTTCGCTGGGTCGACAGATACTCCATGTTTTGACACCACGTGCCCAAGGAATGCTACTTCCTCAAGCCAGAACTCGTATTTCTTCAGCTTGGCATAAAGTTTGTTTTCACGAAGCCTTTCAAGTATCAGCTTCAAATGGTGCTCATGATCTTCACGGCTTTTGGAATAGATGAGGATGTCATCAATAAAGACAACAACAAACTGATCCAAATATTCCTTGAATACACGGTTCATCATATCCATGAAAGCAACAGGAGCATTAGTCAATCCAAAAGACATGACTAAGAATTCATAATGCCCGTACCGAGTTCTGAAGGCAGTCTTTGGAATATCCTCAGTTTTCATATTCAGATGATGATATCCAGAACGAAGATCGATCTTTGAAAAGAATTGTGCTCCTTGCAACTGATCGAACAAGTCATCAATGCAAGGTAGCGGATACCTATTCTCGATGATGACATGGTTTAATTCTTGGTATTCAATACAAAGTCGCATACTCCCGTCTTTCTTCTTTACGAATAAAATAGGAGCACCCCAAGGAGATGTACTAGGACGAATGAAACCTATGTCTAAAAATTCCTGTAGTTGGACTTTTAACTACTGAAGTTCAATAGGAGCCATTCGATATGGGGTTTTAAAAATGGGTTTTGTACCCGTCTCAAGGTCAATAAAGAATTCAACATCACGTTCTGGGGGTAGACCGGGAAGTTCTTCAGGAAATACATCAGAAAATTCTCTAACAACAGAAATATTATTCAAATCTGACTTGTCTTTGTTCAAATCCATAACATGGGATAAGAAAGCTTGACATCCATTTTTCAATAAACGAATAGCTTTATGGCTTGATATGATAGTGACTGATTTTAGTGGTTTAGTTGTTTGAATTCGTATGACAGGTTGGTTAGGAATATGAAAACTAACAACCTTACGAAAATAATCAATTTTGGCATGATGAGTGGTTAACCAATCAATTCCTAAAATCACATCAAAAACAAGTATCTTTAAAGATATAAGATCAACAGTTAATGTGATAGTGCCAACTTGGATCATGCAAGATTTATAAACTGTAGATGTAACGAAGGTTTCACCCAACGGAGTTTCAACAGATAAGTCAAAGTCCAATTTTTTCGGAGTCAAGTTTAAACGTTGAGCACAAGCAGGAGAGATAACAGAATGGGTAAAACCGGTATCTAGTATGGTATAAACTTCGTAAGAGTTCAAGATTAGCTTACCTGTAATCACCTCGTTCGGGTTCCTCGCGTTTTGGCCAGTTATGACAAACGCTCTTCCAGGAACCGTTGATTTCGACTTATCCGGGACAGCCCTTGGAGTCACCATCCCCGTTGAACTTGGTTTTGCTACAGAAAAATCTCGAGCTATGTGGCCTTCTTTTCCACAGTTGTAACATACCTTGGATTGTTGTGGACAGTTTGGGCTGATATGCCCCTCTTTCCCGCATTTGTAACATCTAACTAGCGGTCGTTCTCCTCCCCTTAGAATTTGTTATTGGTGTTGGTGCTGCTGTTGATGTCTTCACATCATTGTTGAATCTCCTCTTTCTAAAATTTTCACTTGACTCACCTCTTTCTAAAATTTTCACTTGACTCACCTCTCCTATTATCATGGCCACGATGATCACCTGAGTAGTTATCGCCTTTGTTCGAATTTTTCCCTCCTCATTGGTTATCATCGCTCTGATGGCTGCTGTCACCGGTATGACCCTAGTTGTGGTCCCTCGGTTGAACATACTCATTATCTTGCTCTAATAATTGAGCCCTGTTTATAACATCTGAATATAAAGAAAATTTATGAGATATAAGATATTGCCGAATCACGGGCTTTAGACCTCAGAAATATCCTCGTCATTCGTTCCTCATTTTTGACCAAATGAGGTGCAAACCTGGATAACTCTGCAAACTTTGCCTCATACTGGGACACCGTCATGTTGTTTTGTTCTAGTCTGATAAACTCCACCTCCTTCATATGAAGAATACTTTCAGGAAAGTACTTGTCATTGAATAGTTTATGAAACGTTTCCCAAGACATGCTGAGTGCGGCTGGCTGGGTATGCTTCACAGACTCCCACCAGTAGTCTACCTCATCGCAGAACCTAAAGGTGGTGAATGGAACCTTCTGTTTCTCCGTGCATCCCAAGACATCGAATATCTTGGTAATTTGCTTGACCAACATTTCTGCCATGATCGGATCCGGCTTTCCCTTAAATTCTGGTGGTCCCAACTCCTTGAACTGCTTGGCTGTGACAAGCCGCGCATTGCTATCATTTCCACCCGTATTTTGTGTACGAGTCTCCCTCGTCTGGTTTTGCATTAACTGCAAAAAGCTCCTAAACATTCCATCATTCATCGTTTGCTCAGTAGTAGTTGTTTACAGGAGGAATATTGCCTTTCTGTTGCACGTTCTCCTGGTTTGTAACTAAAGGTTGTTCCACAGTCTCATACACTCCATTATTAATGTTCTCAGTGGCCATTCTTAAATACTGCCATAAAATAAGGGTTAATTAAACAAATTAACATATCACATAATATCCATATATTATGACTGACCAACAAATAAGCTTAGATAAGACACACTAGTGAAGGATTTACTCATCTCTCCTCTCCTAGTTCTATTCCCCGATCTCCGCCAGAGACCATATCCCTAAGCTCTGATACCAACTGTGATGCCCCCAAAATAGGTATACAACACCCATTCTGAGTCGCAAAATACATGGTACAGAAAGCAAACTACTACTTCAATAATATAATTGTCGTGCAAAATACGACAACACATACTGTGAGTTTAAATACAAATATTGTCTTCTAGACAATATCCACACTCAAAAAAGTCCTCGTTACAATTATTCAAACACTATTTTACAGAAATAGTGAGGACTGCTAAAACATCTTTCTAGAACCATCACTCCGTACCCCGACTAGTTCCTGCTATGTTCGCACCTCCTGAGAAAAAATGGAACAAAAAGGAAAAGGGTGAGCTCAACTAGCCCAGTAAAGAATATTATGACTAAGACAATATACAACAAATTATCGTTAGTCTTCAACAGGGAAAAATATGATAAAATATAATAGCCAACAAGTTTTAGATCAACAACTGGAGCAGAAATATCAATCCATTAGAAGAGTCAAGTAGAGAATGAGTTCTATTATCTTATAAGATTTAAAAGTCCATCATCAATATTTTATCCCTGTAACAACAATCAAAATACATCTTTAATCAAATATTCATCTTTGCACTATAGACTAAAGATATTCATTTGTATCACCAGTTAGTCATGTTCATCTCAACACCTGTTCATCTTTGCACTACAGGCCAAAGATATTCATCAGTTAATCATTTATCTTTACACTATAGGCCGAAGATATTTAGTAATATCATCATTTAGGGCTGAGGATGATGAAAAATATTTTAAAGAAAACGAATCCAGTGAAACGGAAGGACAAATAGTAGGGATTCGTATAACAGTTTATTCAAGATCAATAATAATTCATAAATACCAATTTTGAAGCAGAATTCAAAAATAAAGATCAAAACATGGATACAATCAAAGATAGTAACCATAATAGACATCTTGGACAAAAAGAAGAAAATTTCATTTTTTAGTGAATAGTACTGTATTCGTGAATAGTGTCGTATACGTGAATAGTGCCGTATACGTGAATAGTAATCCCGACACAAAAATTTCCAAATTTGATAAAAATTCAAATTAATACTTCGACATAATGATATTGAAGAAATAATATCATATATGAAGAAAATAACATCCATTACCTCAAAATATCAGTACTTCTGATCGGAATATCGGTATAAAGCTGAAGGAAACTTGCACTGATGAATAGAAACTCACAAAGTATCTAAATACTCACAAAATATACTCAATAATCTAGAGAGAGAGAGAGAAAACTTGTTTCTGGTGTGATTTTCAATTCTAACTTAGACCTCTATTTATAGGAAAATATTAGCAGACTTGACCTGCAACCTGATGGATTTACCTGCTACTATTTCCACTCACCACATTTGAAATAAATTCAGCACATTTCTTCACCAATCATAAGTGGGGCCCACTCAATTCTAGAATTTTCCATCAAAATGCTAAATTCGGATACTTCAATAATTTCTGAACCAGTCACCTCTTAAAGTTCATAACAAATCATACGTTAATTTTTAACGGTTCAAAATTTGTGGAAATATACTCAACTTATATATGTATAACATATCCAAAGATTACAACGATCCAACGGTCGGATTAAAAATTATAACTCACGCAATATATCTCAAAAACACTAGTTCAATTTTTTTAATACCTTCATTAACTCTTAACTGATAAAACACTGATAAATATATCCAATATTTATATCCACATAAAATAAATATTTCAATATGATATGAATCAATAATTAATTATTCACAAATAATATTACAGGATCACATTTATGACAACCAGGCCGTTCCCAGGAAAGAGGGGGCTTTTCAATAAGAATTTCTCCTTATTGGCGCGCAATTAGGTGACCAAACCTCTCCATGACAGAACTTTCTAGACATTGCCAATAATGCTGTCTAATAATATTATTCAAATAATATGAATTATTGATCTGATAATGGGAAATATTGTGCAGTGACAATTATTGAAACAACAATAATATAAAATATCAATGCAGCAATTATTGAATAAATAAAATAAAATATTGAACAGTAACTATTGTAACAATTATTGAGTAGTGTCTTCTTACGTAAGGATCAATAATTCATCAATACTGCGTATCCACGTGTATTACTGTATTTTAACCACCGGGTATTCCAACAGTGTTAACGGTAACAACTACGCCGTTATTTATAAAAATTCAAACTTGTCATTTTTTTCAACCGATAATTATTCTGTTATGGGGCCCATAAATGACTGCGCCGTCATACGAATATTCCCCAATAACAAGAATATTCCACGACCAAATGAATATTCCCCGACAACAATGATTATTTTATAATCACTTGCATATTTCACCCATAACTAGAGAATTATATCAAATTAATATCTTATTATTCACAATAATAATTAGAGAAAATTCGATTTTATCTATAATTAGTTGGGGTCTTACAACGGTTCTAGAAGTTGTTCTAATAGTCCTCACTATTCTGTAAAATAGTGTATTAATAATTATAATGAGGACTTCTTTGAGTGTGATATTGTCTAGATGACAATATTTATATTTAAACTCACAGTTTTTATGTTATATTAATAAAGTTGTAGTTAATTCTGTACCATGTATTTTGACGACTCGGAATGAGTGTTGTATACCTGTTTTGGGGGCATCACAACCAGAGTTTATTGGAGAGCCAAAACCACTTAAGGCGGAAGCATGGATAAAGCAGATCACTAAGATATTTGATATCTTGGGATGCTTTGAGGAGCGAAAGGTTCCCTTTGCCGCCTTTATGTTGCGAGGAGAGGCAGATTACTGGTGGAAATTAGTAAAACGTACTCAACCTACCGCACTGAAAATGTCTTGGGAGAAGTTCCAAGAACTATTCAACGACAAGTACTTTCCTGAAAGTATTCTTCACATGAAGGAGGTGGAGTTCATCAAGGTCGAATAGAATAATATGATCCGTGTCGCAGTACGAAGCAAAGTTGCCGAGTTGTCCAAGTTTGGGTCTCACTTGGTGGATAATGAGAGAGAATGACACATATATTTTTAAGAGGTTTGAAGCCGAAGATACGTCAACATCTTATTTCTCATAAACTGTGTTTGTATTCAAATGTTGTAAATATGGCTTAGTTAGTGGAGTGCGATAATGAGTCAACGCAACCAAAAGAGAGCAACCGACAAAATGATAATACTAGTGAGAGCAGTCATCGAAGAGGTGACAACAAGCGTGGAGGGAATCAACAGGCCAGAAATGGTAACCACTTCGGTGGTAATAAGGGCCAAAGCAATAAGAATGGACCTTTCAAGAAGAGGAGATTCAATAATGATGGAAAGACGTCAGCACCTGCACCCGTTGTTAAGGAAGGAGAACGACCACCTATCATATGCTTTAAATGTGGAGGGAAGGGATACATCAGTCCAAACTGCGCGATGCTGTCCAAAATATGTTATAATTGTGGAAGAGAATGTCACTTAGCCCAATTTTGTCGTTCATCGAAGACAAGTTCCGCTAGGATGGAGGCACCAAAGGCCGTCCCAGAAAATTCAAAGTCGGTAGTGCAAGGGAGAGCGTTTATTGATACCTCCCAGAAAGCAAGGAACCCAAATGAGGTCATCACGGGTAAGCTTATCATAAACTCTAGTGAAGTCTATACTTTATTTGATACCGGTTCTACCCATTCTTTTATTTCTCCTACTTGCGCTCAATGATTAAATTTGACTACGGAGAAATTAGACTTTGACTTATCTGTGAAAACTCTGTTGGGAGAAACCTTCATTACATCCACTATTTATAAGTCTTGTTTGGTTCAAATCGGTACCCTCACATTACCTGTCGATCTTATTTCATTGAAAATACTTGCATTTGACGTGATTTTAGGGATTGATTGGTTAACTACTCATCATGCTAAAATTGATTATTTTCGTAAGGTTGTTAGCTTTCATATTCCTAATCAACCTATTATGCAAATTCAAGAGACTAAACCATTAAAATCAATCACAGTCATCTCAAGCCATAAAGCTATTCGTTTATTGAAAAACGGGTACCAAGCTTTCTTAGCCTACGTCACAGATCTAAACAAAACTATGTCAGTTTTGAATGATATTTCTATTTTTAATAAATTTCTTGACGTATTCCCTGAAGAACTTCTTGGCATATCCCTAGAGCGTGAAATTGAATTTTATATAGACCTTGAACCCGGTAAAAAACCCATTTCTAAAGCCCAATATCGAATGGCTCCTATTAAACATCAGGAGTTAAAGACCCAACTGCAGGAATTGTTAGACATTGGCTTTATTCGTCCTAGTACTTCTCCTTGGGGTGCTCCTATTCTATTCGTGAAAAAGAAAGATGGGAGTATGCGACTTTGTATTGATTATCGAGAGTTGAATCATGTCACCATCAAAAATAGGTACCCATTGTCACGTATTGATGACATGTTTGACCAGTTGCATGGAGCCAAATTCTTTTCAAAGATTGATCTTCATTCTAGATATCACCAATTGAAGATTAGAACCGATGACATTCCAAAGACAGCTTTCAGAACTCGGTACGGGCTTTATGAATTCCTAGTCATGTCCTTTGGATTTACTAATGCTTCTGCTGCCTTCATGGATATGATGAACCGAGTACTCAAGAAATATTTGGATCACTTTGTGGTCGTCTTTATTGATGACATCCTTATTTATTCCAAAAACCGTGAAGATCATTAGCAACACTTGAGGCTGACACTACAAAAGCTTCGTGAATACAAGGTTTATGCCAAGTTGAAGAAATGTGAGTTCTGGCTTAAGGATATAGCAATCCTTGGGCACGTAGTATCAAATCATGGAATATCAGTTGACCCGAAAAAGATTGAAGAAATTCAAAGCTGGGAGTAACCTAAATCAGTGACCGAAGTACGTAGCTTTCTCGGCTTAGCTGGTTATTATCAGAGATTCGTGGAAGGATTTTCTCGAATAGCTACTCCATTAACTCAGCTGAATCAGAAAGATACAAAGTTCAGTTGGAGCGAAGAATGTGAGAAGAGTTTTCAAGAACTCAAGAGGAGACTCATTTTAGCTCCTGTTCTGACAATACCATCTGGCTCAGAGGGATTTGTCGTCTACAGTGATGCTTCGGGTAAAGGGTTGGGATGTGTTCTCATGCAACATGAGAAAGTGATAGCCTATGCCTCAAGACAACTCAAAGAATATGAGAGGAATTATCATACTCATGACCTAGAGTTAGCAGCTGTTGTCTTCGAACTTAAAATTTAGAGGCATTACTTGTATGGAGAGAAGGTGGAGATCTTTACGGATCATAAAAGCCTCAAATATTTCTTCACTCAAAAGGAACTCAACATGTGACAACGACGTTGGCTTGAACTGTTGAAAGATTACGATCATATCATCCAATACCATCCTAGAAAAGCGAACGTGGTAGCTGACGCATTGAGTAAAAGATCATATGCAAGTACGAGTGCGATATTGTCAACACAATGGCCCATTTTGTGTGACTTGTAAAGGTTGGAGATAGAGTTAAAGAATCTAGGGACCCATGTGATGATGGCGAATATACGAGTAGAACTGAATTTAATTGATAAAGTTAAAGCTGCTCAAGCTACAGACCTGGAGCTGATGCGTATGAGGAAGATAGTGCAAGAAGGTGCTATGCCAGAAGCAAGAATCGATGAAGAAGGAATACTTCGAGTCAACTCCAGACTTTGTGTTCCTAACGACCCTGATTTAAAGTATAAAATCATGATGGAGGCGCACAACAAACCATTTTCAATCCATCCTGGGAGTACCAAAATGTATCATGATATTCGTCATACATTTTGGTGGAGCAATATGAAGAGAGAGATAGCGCTGTTTATCTCAAGGTGTCTAACTTGTCAATGAGTTAAAGTGGAGCATCAAGTACTAAAAGGTCCATTTCAACCATTTGAAATTCTAGAGTGGAAGTGGGAGCACATTACCATGGATTTCGTTACCGCTCTTCCTAAGGTTTCTCAAGGTATAGATGCAATTTGGGTCATTGTTTATAGATTAACTAAGTCTGCTCATTTCTTACCGATACGAGAAACTTATACACTTGAACGTCTTGCTCGTATGTACATAAACGAGATTGTAAGACTGTATGGTATGCCAGTATCCATAGTTTCTGATCGAGACCCAAGATCCACTTCATGATTTTGGCTTATTTTGCAGAAAGCTATGGGCACAGATTTACGATTTAGCTCGGCATATCATCCTCATACGGACAGACAGTCGGAGAAGACTATTCAAACTCTTGAAGATCTATTAAGACTCTATGTCCTTGACTTCAAGGGAAGTTAGGATAAGTTCTGACCATTGGTAGAGTTTTCTTACAACAACAGTTATCAAGAAAGTATTAACATGGCTCTATTTGAGGCGTTGTATGGAAGAAAGTGTCATTCTCCATTATACTGGGATGAGGTGAGAGAAGCAACATTGTTGGGACCGGAGTTGGTACGTATGACTACAAAAAAGATTCAAACGATCTGGCAACGTATAAAAACCTCACAAGATCGACAAAAGAGTTATGCTGATCTTCATCGAAAGGATGTGGAATTCGATATAGGAGATCATGTGTTGTTACGTGTTACTCCATGGAAAGGAGTTACGAGATTTTTAAAGAGAGAAAAGCTCAATCCTCGATTTATCGGCCCATTTTTAATCCTCGATAGAGTAGGAACTATGGCCTATAGACTCGCTTTACCGCCAAGTATGTCTCGTGTTCATAACATTTTTTACATATCCATGTTACGTAAATATGTGAAAGACCCGAACCACATTATTGAGTTAGAACCGGACGAAATAGAGGAAGATTTGACGTATGAAGAGGTTCCTGTTCCTGTTCAAATCTTGGTTAAGAAGGAACATATTCCACGCTCCAAGGTTATACCTCAAGTTAAAGTTTTGTGTAGAAACCACGATGTTGAGGAAATGACTTGGGAGTTAAAATCTGAAATGAAATCAAGGTATCCTTACCTCTTCGACATAACAGGTACATACCCTAATTTCGAGGGTGAAATTTTATAAGAATGGGAGGTTGTAAGACCCCAACTTTTGTGAATAAAGATGAATTTTCTATAAATATCATTTTTGAATATTATGGAATGAATTTGATATAATGTTATAGTTTTGGATAATATTTATAAATTTTGCAAAGTACGCAAGTTGTTATATAATATTCGATTGGTCGGGGAATATTCGTTTTAACAGGGAATATTCGTACAACAACACAATCATTAGTGGACCCCACAACGAATTATTGTCGGATTGAGAAAACGACAAAAATACTTTATGAAAATAACGGCGGAAGTTTTACCGTTAACTGTTAAAACACCCGGTGTTAAAAGTACAGTAATACGCGTAGTTACACAGTAGCACACGGTATTGATTATTGATGCTTATGTGATAAGTCACTCAGTTTTGTTTTATTGGTATTATTAATGTAATAAAACAGAAAAGCTTTTTATATAAAACAGAATACTTTTATAAAGTTATTCGTTTTATTAGGCTGATAGTAAAAGCTTTTTATATAAAACAGAATACTTTTATAAAGTTATCTATTTTATTAGACAATAATTAGAATATATTATATTTTATTATGCATAGTGTTTATATAGTGCCTGTATAGTATTTGCATAGTAAAATCTTTTATAAAGTTATTCGTTTTATTAGATTATAAATACAATATATTATATTTTATTTAAAAGATTTTGCTTTAAATATGGACTGTCAGATTAAAGTAAATCAATCTCGACTGTTCATGAGTTAGTTACTATGCAGTCCATTTTTCTATAAATAGAAGTTCATTCCTTCATTATTTCTTACGAATTCACTGAAACTCTAGAGAGAGAAATTATAGAGAAGTTATAGAAAAGTATTCTGCTCCTTCAATACTCTTATATTCAGTTTCTTTTACGGTAAGGGATATTATTTGTTGCACTCGTAAGGGGTATTATTTCTTTTGTATTCATGAGGAGAACTTCTGTTATTCCATTCTTTATTATTCTGCTGGAATAACGAGTATACGCGGACTACCATATACTTGGTGATATTCTTCTAATATTTCGTCTTTATTATTCTGTTGGAACATCCTGTCTGTGCGTTTATGCAGGAATTAGTTCTGTCTTTATTATTATTCTGTTGGAATATCCTGTCTATGCATTTACGCCGGACATGGTTTCGTCTTTATTATTCTGTTGGAACATCCTGTCGGTGAGAAGAACGTTAAAAGCGTAAAAAGAACAAAGAACGAAGATTAAGCCAATTGAATGGCATGTTAACAGGATTCAGAACGAATTTCTGTTTGTAGGTAATCAAAGTATATAAGATATGGAAGAAATGGCTTTGGAACGACCTCGTTCGAGTTATAACGAAGAAGTTATGAGATCGTAAAGTACGCGTCTCAAACTTGATTCAACACTTAGAAAAAATTTCTAGGGTTTAAGCTTCGCGCCGTAGCGCCGAGAAGTGGCACCGCAGCGTGAACTCAGGCTTTAGGTGCTGTTAAGTGGGGCCACAACGCGAAAGATAACGAAGGTTTTGGCACCGCAGCGCTAGACCAAGGGAGGAGAGAGAAGTAGGTCGCGCTGCAACACGAAGAAAAGAGAAGGGCACTACGCCGCAGCGCCGATGCAAAGAGAAAGCTAGAAATGAGATTTTTATTGCTCAATTTCTCGGAGGATGTGCAAGAAAGAAGTATGAACATGTAGTTCACATAATGTAACACTTAGTTAAGTGTTTTAATCCTTTAGCGAAGGTTGAACGAAAAGATTTAACGTAATTAAAAAATGGAAATGTAAGCGCTAGATTACGTAACCGATATCTGGGGACCGTAGTCGCGACAAACGAACATGAGGGATTGCTATGATTGTGATTCCTTAGACGTTGAGTAATGAAGGTAATGAATAACATTCCGATGTTATGTCATGGTAATGAGAGATTAAAAGACGAACAAGTGAACATCGAATACATAACAATCCTCGTGAATCGTATTCGTGTTGGATGAACATTCTATGTATACCCTAGTTGTATGACTTAGACGTTGAAGAATGTAGTAAGTAAGATATTAATTATAAAGGAAAGCCGTAAAAAACGGTAATGAGATTAAAGAAAGTCTGAGTGTGAGTCGGATAGAGAATGTTAGAATGAAGTAAGCATTGAACACTTTAACCAGGGTAAGGGTTGAGTATAAGCGAGTGTTAAACGGGCAGAACCTACAATCCGTGTATGGTTTAACCGTAATGTAATGAAGACTAAGTTTTAGCCATGAACGGTGAAGAAACTAAGTTAAAGATAATAACGTATAACGTTAAGAAACCGAGTTAATAAGTATAACTTGGACAACATTCCAAGTTGAATGAACCGGACGTTTTAAGGTATGAATAAGTTAATATGAAATGTTTAACGCTATGTTCTCATAGTATTGACATTGAATGATCATTCCGAGTATACAAAAGATTGTATGACTTAGACGATAAAGAATGAATCCTAAGGTATGGCATTTAGTTGCCAGAAAGCCATAAGGAATAAGAAGTTGACTTAACGAACATTATAGTTTAATGGTTTGGATAAGTTAAGTTAAGTTAGGTTGTAGTACAATCGTAACCTTTGATGTTTGACATATGGGAGCTGGGCTAAACAATTCCTTCAGAGAGCGAAGGTATATACAAAACTGGCAACCGATCTAACTCACTGTGTGGGCAGTGTAGATGAGACGGGAACTTGTTTGTTGGTTATTTGTGGGAAACCACTCAGAGTACCATATGAACTACTAGCAGAGAAGCGATGTGTGCTGAGTCTATAAGAGTTATAAGAAGAAGATAAGAATACAGATCATCAAAGATGATGAATGTTTTGAGTAAGACCTCTCCGAATGTCATGAAGCCGTAAACCGGTAGTAAAGAAAGTTAGTCGCGTAAGCTTAAATTACAAGAGCGCGAACCTTAAGAAGTAAAGTTAAGTAAACCAATGGGTAAGTCAAGTATATGACTAATTGGTGCACGTGTTATTTCCTTATGTGTTATATAGGGATTTGGGAATGAGCAGTTCTAGCGTAAACTATAAGCTGTAGCTGTGCGTAAGGAAATTTTTTCCTAACTTCATTCATACTATATGAATGCTAGTTTCTTAAACTTCTCAGATGTTGAACTTGAGAAGTCGTGTCTATGTGCGAATGTGTGATATTTGTACAAGGTGGTAGAATGTATGAGGCCGTGTGCCACAATGTGAGCACTTCAGTGTTTCTTTGAGATGAACTGTTCTATGATTGAACTCTTCAATACGAGTATGTTCTGTTTATACATGAACCGTTATTGGTAAGTCTGTGCTAATGATTCTAGCCAGACAGAATTGTATGAAAAAGGTAGAGGAATGAAAGTATTTCAAAGTGAAATGACTAATGTTTTAAGATGATAGGAATCGAGACTATTCCTATTATTTAAGCTGCTTCATAACCTTTGTTCGGTTATTGAAGTTCTGAAGAATGTTTAAACTCTTGAAGTTGTTTGTTCAACTGTTATGACTTACTGGGCAATTGAATGCTCACACTTGCTTTAAATGAAAAATATTTTCAATATACGATGTTAGAATGAACTTAAAGATCCCGTAAAGATCAAGTTGATCGGTATCCAGACGAAGTGCCATCTAGTATATGAATGTGCGTGAAGAGCAAGTGAAGACTTGTAATATAGGATGATAGAATTAAACTATAGACTAGTTTAATGAACGATTATATATCCTTGGTGGCGGATAAAAGTCACTTGTACAAGATGTAAAGAATAATGTAATTATCATTATTGTAATGAAAGAGGTTTTATGGTTATAGAACTTGGGATTTGAAAATGTATGTCGTTATATTTAGCTATATAATGATGTATGTTAAGAAGAAGATGAGATCGTGACGTACGGAATCTGGATGTGAAAATAGACCGGATATTGGGGCGTTATACTTCATCCAGTATCTTTTTATGGAAATATTCTTCTGAGCATTCTTGAATTTTACTCCACAAAGCAGTATCATGTTGAAAATTTGGACGTTATTTGTTTCTGGATAAATTAATTCTTGAACTTGTTTATTTAATTCTTATATCATTGTCACCATCCTCATGTTTATATTATGTTGAAAGTCATCTGTGGACTGTAGTGTATAGATGGACTTGGTATGATTATGACCAGGGATTATTCGGTGTAATCATGACCGTAATATTACAAATGATGTGGAAAAAGTCCTCATTGGCCCGTAGTGCATTGATGGATAGTTGTTGGCATGATCATGACCATTAATGAATACACAAATATCCTTGGTCCGTAGTGCATGGATAATTTATGGTCGTGATACTAAAGAATATCCTTGGTCGTAGTGCATGGGTGATTCGATGATGTGGATTATTTATTAAGCTGAGTCCCAGTGATAAAAGTCATGAAAAACCTTTTAAATCATAGAAGATAGTAGATTTTATTCTCTAATTGACTCTTCTAATGGATTTTTTGTTCCGTTGTAGTTAAACTTGATGTTTGTTATATTTTATCAGTTTAACACTGTTGAAGGCTAATGATAATTTATTCTGCATTATCTTATTCATAATATTTCTTACTAGGCTAGTTGAGCTCACCCTTTCTTTCAATGTTCTCTTCAGGAAATGAGAATATAGCTGGGACGAGTCGGGGAATGGAGTGATGGACCAGATGATAGTATTAGTAGTCCTCACTATTCTGTTAAATAGTGTGACAATAAATATAATGAGGACTTATTCTGAGAGTGAATATTGCCTAGAAGACAATATTTGTATTAAAACTCACAACTCTCTATATTAAAGATTGTATTTGTATTTTGTACCATGTATTTGATGATTCAGAATAGGTGATGTACACCTATTTTAGGGGCGTCACAATAGGTGGTCGTTCTCCTTCCTTAACAACGGGTGCTAGTGATGGCGTCTTTCCATCATTGTTGAATATCCTCTTCTTAAAATGTCAACTTTTATTGTCTTGGCCATGATTACCACCGATGTGGTTACCATTTTTGGCATGTTGATTCCCTCCACGTTTGTTGTCACCGCTTTGATGATTGTTACCATTGGTATTATCATTTTGCCGGCTGCTTTCTCTTGGTTGGGTTGACTCGTTATCATGCTCTAATAACTGAGCCCTATTTATAACATCTGAATACAAACACAGTTTGTGAGAAATTAAGTATTGACGTATCTCAGGTTTCAAACCTCTTAGGAACATCCGTGTCATTCTCTCCTTTTTATCGACCAGGTGGGATGTAAACCGGGACAACTCGGCAAACTTAGCTTCGTACTGTGATACGGTCATATTGTTCTGCTCCAGCTTGATGAACTCTACCTCCTTCATGTGACGAATACTTTCGGGGAAGTACTTGTCATTGGACAGTTCTTGGAACTTCTCCTAACACATCTTCAGTGCGGCAGGTTGAGTATGCTTTACCAATTCCCACCAGTAGTCTGCCTCTGCTCGTAACATAAAGGTGGCAAAAGGAACCTTTTACTCCTCGGAGCATCCCAAGACATCAAATATCTTGGTGATCTGCTTTATCTATGTCTCCGCCTTAAGTGGTTTTGGCTCTCCAATAAACTCTGGTGGTCCCAGCTCCTTGAACTGTTTAGCGATGACTGTCCGAGAGTTGCAAGAGTTTCCACCTGCATTTTGAACAAGAGTCGTTCTCGCCTGATGTTGCATGAATTGCATAAAGCCTCTGAACATCCCATTGTTCATCATTTGGTCAGCGTTGTTGTTTTCCTGAGGATTATTGCCATCCTGATGGACATTATCCTGGGTATTGATCGTTGGTGACTCAATGATCTCATGTGCTTCATTGCTTATCTCAAAATTTTTGGATGCCATTTTCAAATACTGCCACAAAACAAGGGTTAATTGACATGTCACATATTATCCATATATTCTGACCGGCCAAATAAATACAAAATAAACTTAGGTAGGTCATACTAGCGAAGGAATTCCCCGTTTCTCCCCTCCTAGTTCTTGTCTCACATCTCAGCCAGTGATCATATCCCTAAGCTTTGATACCAATTGTGAAGCCCCCAAAATAGGTATACATCACCCATCTTTAGTCGCCAAATACATGGAACAAAATTCAAATACAACTTAATAATACAACTGTCGTGTAAAATACGAAAAAACATAAACTAAGAGTTTTAATACGAATATTGTCTTCTAGGCAGTATTCAACTCAAATGGAGTCCTCAATACATTATTTCTCACACTATTTCATAGAATAGTGAGGACTACTAATGCTATCATTTGGACCGTCACTCCGTTCCCCGACTAGTCCCAGCTACGTTCTTATTTCCTGAAGAGAATAATGAAAGCAAAAGGGTGAGCTCAACTAGCCTAGTAAGAAATATTATGACTAAGATAATGCAGAATAATTTATCGTTAGCATTCAACATTGTTAAACTGATAAAATATAACAAACATCAAGTATAACTGCAGCGGAACAAGCAATCCATTAGAAGATTCAAGTAGAACATAAAATCTACTATCTTCTATTATTTAAAAGGGTTGTAATCACTTTTATCGCTGAGACTCAGCTTAATAAATAATCCACATCATCGAATCACCCATGCACTACGGCCAAGGATATTCTTTAGTATCACGACCACAAATTATGTAATTCCTTGTATAAGCACACCTAGAGGGGGGGGGGGTGAATAGGTGTCTAAGCCAAAAGTAATCAACTAATACCCAATTTTTCAATTTTCAGATTCTGGACTAAAACATACAGTTTGGAAAATAGTTTATTGTGTCTGTTTTAGAGCAAATTTCACTTTTCTTATAACACAGATAAATGAAGTGATATGAGGAATGTCTGGATAAGTGTATTTTGCACTAGCCAGAAAATATACGTTGCAATATTAAGTTCAGTTATTCAGGAGATAATATCAAATCAAAACACGAAATAATCAAACCATAGACACAAGGATTTTTACGTGGTTCAGTCCCTTATCCTCTATCTAGTAGCCTAATCCACGTCCAATCCCAACTAGGATTGGAGACTCTTTTTATTAATATTTAAAACTCAAATTAAATATAATAAGAACAACTTCCATGTTCAAAAAAAGCTTTCCTCCTTGTATGGACACCTCTACCCCTTTTTGCACTACTGCAACCCTTGCACCTTTGCAACCTTACAAGCTCTTTGAACAAACCATATCCACTAATGGATCGACCACTCCGACAAATACTGGTGAACAGAACTTGTAACAAAGGATATTGTTTTACAATGGCTATTTTCCAGCTAATAAAGAACTTACAAAGAGATGCTAACTTGCTGGAAAATTCTAGACAGTAAAAGCTCTCAAAGGAGGAATATAATCAATAAGACTCAATATAATTACTGCTTTTCCCTTGCTGAAGTATATTCCCTTTGTGTACCTGTTATAGCCGAAAAGAATATATATATATATATATATATATATATATACTAAGGAGGGTAACGGCTATATGAATAACATAGAGAATCAATTACCGATCTTTCTCTCTAATGAGCTCCTAACAGATAAATAGATTAGCATGAATCAATCATAGTTGGAGAAACAGAATATGTTTTTAAAAGATTGAATAATTGATTCAAAAACTAATTCAACGACCCATCTGATATTAAGGAGTATATATATTCAAAACAAAAAGCTAAGAATAAAGAATGAATGATTTGCCTAGTTACCATAAGACTCCTTAATAGACTCCTATTATATAAAAGTATCTTTGGAATAATCTTCACAATAGATATAATAGGAAATCAATTAATTTTGAATTCAAATACAAGACTTGATTGGTAATGAGCTGTTGGGTCAAGACTTCGAATGATTCCAACAAACAAATATTGGTTACATGACCTAGTCCAATAGCAATAAGGTAAAAGACCTAATTATAATATTTAATACAAGCCCAATTTATTGTCATCATTAAAACCTCTCAAGATATAAACCAACATTCTCCCCCTTTTTGATGATGACAATATTTAATTTATATGCTCCCCCTAAATTTACGACTCCCCCTTAATTCATGACTACTGACTATATACCTGTTATGAGAGATTATATCAAAATAAAATCCAACCAACACAATAACAGATAAACCATAATAATATCATCCAAATACTTTCATACATAAAAGATCCCAACAAATTATGCATCATAGATCAAATTAAATGTTAACCCAGTTCATAAAGATTCAAAAGGTCCCAAACAACACCCAAACTACTCTCCCCCTTTGTCATTATAAAAAAAATCAATTTTCTTCAACAGGAACAGTCTCAAATAAGACTTTTGCCAGCTTTGTGTCAATGTCCTGAAGCTTGGTCTCCAATAAGTCAATCTTGGTAGAGAGGGAGTGAACGGTGGTAATAACAGAATCAAGTTTGTGGTCTATAGCATGAAGAAATTAAAGAAGTTCTGAATGCTTGGGGTCAGGAGGAGTGGCAGAACTGGAAGGGAAGGAATGTGGGGATGATTAGAAGTAATAACTAGAGTGGAAGAGTGAGCCAAGTCCCATACCAACAGACCATCAGCATTCACCTTTAATAATGACTTATGAAGAGTGGCTTCATCTATTCACCTTCAACAGATCAATGCTGATAGAATGTGGTCTTGAAAGGTCATATCGGATCTTCCACCAGTTCGAGGAACTAAATTGGCCCGAATAATTTTATGAATGACATTATTTATGGGAGAGGTTTCTACCACAGTAGGTAACTCTACAAATTCAGACTCAGAAGAATTTTTAACCCAATTTAACTGATCAAGTAGACTAAAATTATCAGATTCAAAAGGTACTTTTAGAGTTAATGGGTAGATACCAGTACAAGGTATATTCAGAATAGTACTTAATAACTCAGACCCAAAAGACAGAGTTTGATTCTGCACATAAGTGACTATTGTATCAGATTTGACTGACATGTTACCAAAGAACTGTTTAATTAAGGTGGGATATGCTAATGGGAGAAGGATGTAACATATCAATAAGCCCTATAGCTTCAAATAACGAAGACACCCCAATTTGATGAAACAAGACAGGGTCAACAAATTTACCATAAACAATGGTCTTTTTCATCATAAGATTTTGGAATCGTTTTGAAAATTTGGAGGAACGAAATGTAATGGCTGTACCATGGGGGCATTTCATCTTCTGGGATGAAATCCCCAGATCTGCGAGTCGATTTGAGCGACGAGTTGTCCTCGGTCCCTTGGTTGCTCCCTTTTCCTTTCGAGCCGATTTCCGGCCGGTGTTGACCGTATGACCTCCTCGTTTTCGCCATTGAGACCAAAAGGAAAGCAACTTGTCGACTAAGCCCTAACTGTCGAGAGGGGAAGCAGAGCAGAGAGTGCTAAGAAGGGAAGACGAACGATTTTAAGAGAATGATCGGGTAAAAGAAAGAGAAAGAGAGACAAATAAATTAGTTTTTTGTTCCCGCAAAAATAAATTAGATCAAGGTCCTAGAATGCCCTTGAGATAAACAAATAACCAAAATAAATCGTTAAATTCAAGCAACACATTAGATAATAATATATATTTTTGTTTAATTATTATTAGTTATTAGTACTATAGGCAAACAAGGACCATTTATGAACAGATAGACATGCCAAGTTCTCTTTTCAAGGTACAAAAATGGTCTTCACTTAACGATTTTGTAAAAATGTCAGCCAATTGATGTTCAGTAGGGACAAATACCAATTTTATTAATCCTTTAGCAACATTATCTTTTAAAAAATGATGTCTTACTTCAATATGCTTAGTACGAGAGTGAAGCACCAGATTTTTTGAAATATCAATTGCAATAGTATTGTCTCACATAATAGGCACATTTTCACATATCACATTAAAATCATGAAGAGTTTGTATCATCCACATAAATTTGAACAATTAGTAAGTCCTTGTTTTTAGTTTTAATAAAAAGAGTAGAGTTAATTTTACCGTAATTAAAACCATTATCTAGTAAAAACTTAATCTTTCATACCAAGCTCTTGGAGCTTGTTTTAATCCATACAACGCCTTTTTTAGTTTAAACACATAGTGGGGATATTTTTCATGTTCAAATCCGGGTTGTTGTTTAACATATACTTCTTCATTTAAATAACCATTTAAAAAAGCATTTTTCACATCCATTTAATATAATTTAAACTGTCTATAGCATGCATAGGCTAATAGGATTCTTATTGCTTCTAACCTTGCAACAGGGGCAAAAGTTTCTTCAAAATCTATTCCTTCCCGTTGGTTATAGCCTTGAGCTACTAATCTAGCTTTATTTCTAGTGATTATGCCATCATCATCTCCTTTATTTTTGAAAATCCATTTTGTACCAATAATAGAAGCATCCTTAGGAGGTTTAACAAGTTCCCATACCAGACACCTTTTGAATTTGTTTAATTCTTCATGCATGGAAATAGACCAATTTTCATCTTTAATTGCATTCTTTGGCACTCTTTGGTTCTATTTGTGAGAGGAAGACTGAAAATGTACAATAATTCCTTGCTTTTCTTCTAGTGTTCATCCAAGTGTTGGGATCACCTATGATCAGGTTTGGAGTATGGTTTCTCACAGTTCTGGTTGATCTGGGAAGTCAGATATTTGAAATTTGCTCCTCTGCTTCTTGTTCTTGATTATGAGTTGTTGTCTTGGTCTGATCATCTGAGTTTTCTTCTAAAACAGATGGTTCGATCTGTCTAGATTCAGATGTTTGCAAGTCTGTATTTTCTTCTAAAACAGACGACTCAGGCTGTCTGTTTTCCTGATTCGCTTGATCTTTCTTCTGATGCAGATGGCTCAGTGTGTCTGGTTTCAGCTATTTTAGTTCCACGAATCTGGGCATTTTTTTCTGCAGAAATCTTGCCTTCTTCTTTTGACAGATCAATGTTAAGCTCATCAAAAATTACATGCACAGATTCTTCAACTTTTGACTTATCAAGATTATAAACTCTATATGCTTTACTATGCAATGAGTAACCAAGGAAGATTGCTTCGATTGATTTAGCATCGAATTTACCAAGATTTCCATAAGTATTTAACACAAAACATTTTGCATTAAATACTTTAAAATAACCAATGTTTGGAATCCTTTTGTTTAATAACTCATATGGTGTCTTTAATAAAATGGGTCTAAGTAGTACTCTATTTAAAATGTAACATGCAGTACTTACAGCCTCTGCCCAAAATCTCTTAGGCAGTTTACTTTCTTGAAGCAAAGTTCTTGCAGTTTCTTGGAGAGTATGATTTTTACATTCCACGACTCCATTTTGTTGTGGTGTTCTTGGTGCAGAGAACTCATGTGTAACACCTTTCTCATTACAATATGGTATAAAGTCCTTTCCAAATTCACCACCACGGTCACTACTTATACTAATTAGTTTGATGTTGTGTTTTGTTTCAACATTCCTTATGAGCCTTTCAAATTCTGCAAAAGCTTGATCTTTAGTTTTCAAGAATAAAACCCATGTAAATCTTGAAAAATCATCCACAATAACAAAAGCATAATGATTATTTCCTATACTAGAATATCTCTCCGGTCCAAATAGATCAAGATGCAATAATTAAAGAGGAGAAGAAGTTGATACTTGATTTTTGCTTATAAAAGAATTTCTTGCTTGCTTACCTAGCTGACATGCATTGCATATGCCTGTCTTTTCATATTTCAGCTTTAGTAATCCTTTGACAAGCTCTTTTGAAACTAGCTTATTAATTAGCTCCATATGCACATGCCCTAACCTTCTATGCCATAAAATGGTTTGATCTTGAATAGCAGCTAAACAAATATCTTCATATTGATTTTCGAAGTTGATTGTATATATATTACCTTCCCTGTTTTCTACTAAAGGAACATTATGTGAAGCATGAATAATAGCACATTTATCTTTTTCAAATATTACTTTATGACCACTATCCATTAGTTGACTTACACTAATTAAATTATATTTCAATCCTTCAATATGATGGACATTATCAATGAAAACCTTATCATTTCCAATTTTACCTTTACCGATAATTTGGCATGTGGTGTCATCTCCAAAGGTAACAGTTCCTCCCTTCTTAGTAGTTAGTGAGACGAATTTAGTACTATCGCCCGTCATGTGTCTAGAACATCCACTGTCTAGGACCCATTTATGTGATGGTACTTTAGCTTTAAAAACACCTACAAAACAAAGAAGTAGGTCATCATTTTGGTACCCACATTTGTTTGGGTCAAATTTTGTTAGTAGCAAGTAATTCTCCTTTCTTTACCCAAACTTGTTTAATTTTCAATTTATTACAATTACTATCAAAATGTCCCTTTAAACCACATTTTTTGCAAGTAACAAAAGGTGAGCAATAAAGAGGCTTGTTCCTTGGTTTATTATTTATTACTCTAATTTTATTAGTATTACTTTTTATGTTATTGACAGGATTGTATCCAATACCTTGTTTGTCTAGACTTGACCTTTGAACTCCCAACATAATATTTAGATTTTCTTCTCCTTGAACAAATTTAGCAAGATCCCTTTTTAATGAAATTATTTCTTCCTCGTTAGTATTTTGTACGTTAACTATTTTTCATCATTAAACGCATCAATACATGTATCTCTCATTTTTAAACTTTCTTTTAAATTCTAATTTTCCTTTTTAAGATCATTGTTTTCTTCATTCAACTTGTTTGCACGATTATATAGAATTTTATTATAGTTATCTAAATAATCAATTTTAGCATTTAACTTAGATACTTCACTAGATGTGCAATCTTTAACTATTTCTTGTTTTTCCTCAATCAAAGTTTCTACTTCTTTCATTAGATCATTTATCCAATTTTTTAAACGAGCATTTTTCTCTTTAATACGAATGTTTTCGTTTTTTAAAACAAGATAATCAGAAATAGTAATTTCGCCAAGTTCAGTGTTTACCTCGGATGATTCGTGACTGTTTAACCCAGTGAAGCATAGTTGAGCAGTTTCATCATCTTGATCATCATGATCGGATTCATCATCGCTCCATGTCATAAATGCTTTTCCTTTTGAATTGTTTCCTTTGTTCTTATTTTTGAGTTGAAAATACTCTCTCTTGTAGTGACCTGGCCTTCCACATTCATAACAAGTTTCTTCTTGTGGCTTTTGTTTGAAGTCCTTGTTGTTGAATGTTTTGCCTTGGAATTTTGATTTGTTCTTCTTTCTAATCAGCTCTCTCAATTTCCAGGTCATCATAGCTATTTCTTCATCGGAGTCTTCATCATCACCTTCCATTTAGCTTTCCGCTTGTAATGCTAAGGTCTTTCTTTTTGGTCCCTCATCTTCTTCATCATACCTCTTTAGTTGATTCTCAAATTCTTCAAGCTCTCCAAACAGAGTGACAGTTTCCATAGTACTGATTGTTGTTGAGTCTTGAAGGGTTGTAACCTTTGGTGCAAATCGTTTGGGCATGACTCTAAGTAATTTTCTGTTTATTTCCTTTTGATCAATTTTTCGGCCGAGCATACTTAGTGAATTCATCAGTGTGAGGAATCTAGCTTGAGCTTCTTTGATTGATTCATTCTTCTCTAACTTGAAAAGTTCATATTCTTGCATCAACATGCTCAGCTTGACTTCTTTTACTTTAGTTGTTCCTTCGTGGCTAATGATGTTTGTGTCCCATATTTCTTTTGCAGTAGTACACACAGAGACTTTATCAATTTCAGCTTGAATCATTCCACTCAGCAACGTGTTCATGGCTTTGGAATCATAGGATACCATGTACGATTCATTGGAATCAATTTCCATTAGATTCTTTGGTCTACCATCATCATGTCTTGGAATGACTGGCCCATTTTCAACAATCCACCACTCCCATGGGTCTCGCTTAAGATAAATCATCATTCTGAACTTCCAAAAGTTGAAGTTTTCACTTCCGAGTAACAGAGGTGGTCGACTTGTTGATTGACCTTCTTGAAAATTAAGGTGTGCCATAGGATCTTTTCTTACGACCTGCAAAGATCAATATTAGTAGAGCCTTGCTATGATACCAAATGTAATTCCGTGTATAAGAACACCTAGAGGGGGGGGGGGTGAATAGGTGTTTAAGCCAAAAGTAATCAACAATGACCAATTTTTCAATTTTCAGATTCTAGACTAAAACAGACAGTTTGGAAAATAGTTTATTGTGTCTGTTTTAGAGCAAATTTCACTTTTCTTATAACACAGACAGAATGAAGTGATATGAGGAATGTCTGGATAAGTGTATTTCGCACTCCCAGAAAATCTACGTTGCAACATTAAGTTTAGTTATTCAGGAGATAATATCAAATCAAAACACGAAATAATCAAACCATAGATACAAGGATTTTTACGTGGATCAGCCCCTATCCTCTATCTAGTAGCCTAATCCACGTCCAATCCCAACTAGGATTGGAGACTCTTTTTATTAATATTTAAAACTCAAATTAAACACAATAAGAACAACTTTCCTGTTCAACAAAAGCTTTCCTCCTTGTATGGACACCTCTGCCCCTTTTTGCACTACTGCAACCCTTGCACCTTTGCAACCTTACAAGCTCTTTGAACAGACCCTATCCACTAATGGATCGACCACTCCGACAAATACTGGTGAACAGAACTTGTAACAAAGGATATTGTTTTACAGTGGCTATTTTCCAGCTAATAAAGAACTTACAAAGAGATGCTAACTTGCTGGAAAATTCTAGACAGTAAAAGCTCTCAAAGGAGGAATACAATCAATAAGACTCAATATAATTACTGCTTTTCCCTTGCTGAAGTATATTCCCTTGTGTACCGGTTATAGCCGAAAAGAAGATATATATATATATATATATATATATATATATATATATATATATATATATATATATATACTAAGGAGGGTAATGGCTATATGAATAACACAGAGAATCAATTACCGATCTTTCTCTCTAATTAGCTCCTAACGGATAAATAGATTAGCATGAAGCAATCATAGTTGGAGCAACATAATATGTTTTGAAAAGATTGAATAATTGATTCCAAAACTAATTCAATGACCTAGCTGGTATTAAGGGGTATATATATTCAAAACAAACAGCTAAGAATAAGGAAGGAATGATTTGCCTAGTTACCATAAGACTCCTTAATAGACTCCTATTATATAAAAGTATCTTTGGAATAATCTTCACAAGAGATATAATATGAAATCAATTAATTTTGAATTCAAATACAAGACTTGATTGGTAATGAGCTGTTGGGTCAAGACTTCGAATGATTCCAGCAAACAAATATTGGTTACATGACCCAAACCAATAACAATAAGGCAAAAGACCTAATTATAATATTTAATGCAAGCCCAATTTATTATCATCATTAAAACCTCTCAAGATATAAACCAGCAAATTATCCATGCACTACAGGCCAAGTATATTTGTGTATTCATCAATGGTCATGATCATGCCAACAACTGTCCATCAATGCACTACGGGCCAATGAAGACTTTTATCACATCATTTGTAACATTACGGTCATGATTATACCGAATAATCCCTGGTCATAATCATACCAAGTCCATCTATGCACTACAAGCCACAGATAACTTTTAACATAATATAAACATGAGGATGATGACAATGATATAAGAATTTAATAAAACAAGTTCAAGGATAAATTTTTAAAGATTTATAATTTAATTTATCCAGAATTCAATATTGTCCAAATTGTCAACATGATATTGCTTTGTGGAGTAAAATTCAAGAATGATAATGTATCAAATATGATTTGGACCGAAAAGAAATCAATTTTTGTTGTGAATAATACTTCGGGTGAATAGTATCTGAGTGAATAGTATTCCGTGAATAGTACTTCGAGAATATTACTCCGTAAATAGTACTTTGTGAATAGTACTCGTGAATAGTACTTTATGAATAGTACCTATGAATTGTACTTTTGTGAATAGTACCATATAAATGAATAGTACTCATGGACAGTACTCCAGCATTTAAACTTAAAATTTAACAAGAATGTGCAGAAAATATCCTTGTGAAGCGATACTAGATGAAGCGCAAATTTAAAGGATATTCTACTAATTTCACATAATATAGAAGCAATACTTTAACCGAATGATGGTATAATCAGGAATACGAGTCGAAATAATATTACTCACATACTACATAGTATAGAAGAAAATATTATTCTTATTAATACTGAACAAAATAATATCCCTTACCTCAGAAGAAGACTGGATACTGGAATAGCGAAGTAGCAGACTTCTCTTCTACTTTCTCTCTAAAGCTTCTCTCTCTATAAATGTTATTGTGAGTCTTAGTGAATTGGTGAGAATGAAAGAAGAATGAGCTTCTATTTATAGGAAAATATAGTTTCGATAATTGCACGTTTTAGGGCTCGAAATATTACAGTATAATACCTTAATCTTTTTCTTCATTTTTAATTTAGTCCTGCAAGTATTATCAAACTTGCATCACCTCCCCTAATAGTACATCTTATGAATCAATGGTACAATCATGTGAATCAATAGTTCAATAATGTGAAAAAATAATTACAATATAATACATTCATCTATACCTCTATTTTTAATTTAGTCATGCAAGTATTATCAATCTTGCACCATCTCCCCTAATAGTACATACATGTGAATCAATAGTACACACATGTGAACAAATAGTTATAATCATGTGAATTAATAGCAATTATTTGCTCATTTATCTGATTAATTACCCGATTGGTCAATATAACCTCCAGACATCTATTATTATCGAAATAGATGTCGATTTCTACTAACACTAATAATCTCAACACAATGGAGTTATCAATTTCATCTTTAATTAGCATGAACTTATTCATTATTAATATTATAACTCACAAAATTTAACAATCAAGTCGTTCTCAGGAAAGAGGGGGCTTTACGATAAGAATTTCTCCTTATTGGATCGCAATTAGTTGACCAAACCTCTCCTTGACAGAACTTCTAGACATTGTTAATATTGCAAATAATAATATGAATAACTTCGTCGTCTCAATTATTGATTTAATAATATAAAATATTATGCAGATAATACTGTGACAATTATTGAATCAATAATATGAAAGATATTATGTAGCAATTACTGTAGAAATAATTGAGTATAATTGAGTGACTTCTCACGTAAGCATCAATAATCAATACCGTGTGCTACTATGCAACTACGCGTATTACTGTACATTTACCACCGGGTAGTTCAACAGTTTAACGGTAAAATTTTCGCCGTTATTTTTATAAAAAGATAATTTTGTCGTTTTCTAAATAGGACAATACTTTCTTTGTGGGGTCCACCAATGATTGTGTCGTCATACGAATATTCCCTGTTAAAATGAATATTCCACGACCAATCGAATATTATATAACCACTTGTTTACTTTGCAAAATTTGTAAATAATACCCACAACTATAACATTATATCAAATCCACACCATAATATTCAAAAATATATTTCGAGAAAAATTAATCTTTATTCATAAAAGTTGGGGTCTTACATACACAATATCACATATTGTATGACACATATTCCTCTGTGCACTATAATATCATATAAAAGATCATATAATAAGAATTTTTTTTATTTAATTCTTATTTTAATATTACCCAAAAATTTGATTTATCACAGTGAAATCATAGAATGATTGTTCTGCTCTACAAATTTTGGCGACTCTATGATTTTGGCTCTACGATCTCTGGCTGTCAGGAGTAACGTAGTTATTACAGAGGTTTAACTTTATGATTTGGATCAACCTAACAAGTTTGATCCCTAAACTAAGTCCTTTTAAATAAGATTCTTTCTATAAGGACTTTACAAAATCTATTTGCTTACAAATATACATTATGGTAGAATCATCATCAAATCAAATAGAACTACACACAAATTGTAGGTACTAACATAAAACAACTAGTAATCTTTTATTTAATCAATATGGAATCAAGATAAACAACTTTGCACCTTACTGAAATGCAAAAGTGTATGCACACCTAGAAGGGGGGGTGAATATATAGGTGCTTATGATGAAAGTGATCTACAATGACAATTTTAAATTTATCTGCTAATTGAACTATGCAGACATGTTATCGCTTATCTGCTTAAATATTTAAACTAAGATGCAGAACCTGTTATCTTATTTACTTATCATGTTGAACAACAACGTATTATATCAATGCAAAATATGAAGTGAGATAACGCATAATAGTAAATAAGAACATCAAGATTTTTTATGTGTTTGGACCCTTAACCTCTAATAGATTAATCCACGTCCAATACCAATTGGTATTGGAGACTCTTTATTAACTTTAGTATTTAAACTATTACAAAGTTAACTCTCTATACAAAGCAACTTAGATGATGGACACCACTGCCCCTTTTTGCTCCACAACAACCTTCTAAGTATACTTTGCACTAACCTATCCACCACTGGATCAAGTACAAGCAACAATAGCTTGTATACACTTTTTAATTAAGAAGGAATATTATAGCAATATCTATAAATCTCTAGCAACAAGAAATTAATATCAAGACACAAACAATTTGCTAGAATTTTTTCAATCGAAGCACTGATAAGCAAATTCTCAATTCGTTGCCTGCAAAGGTTTTTGTCAAGAGGAAGTATATATAGAGATAAAGGCTAACGGTAGGAAAATCAATTTCCTTAATTTTAGAATCCCAAAAAGATATATATTGAAAAATCAAGATATGGGGGATTTGAATTTTGAAACTAACTGCTAGAATAAAGGAATAGCAATTAAAAGGTTTAGTAGCACAAAATCAGTCATACAAAGATATTTTGACTTGGTAAAAACAAGCTGAGATTTTCAAAATTGATTTTGTTTCCCAAAATAACTTCCCATCTTTTAAATTTTGAAAGTTCAGCTCTATGCAAGATTGACTCGATTTTTCAAAAGAAGTTTCCAAGATATAGATTTGAAATAACAACTCTTTTGAAATAAGGAATTAATAAGGTAGGAAACTTTTGAGCATATGAAATTCTTTTTAAAATACTTTCTAGCATAATGAAATTGTCTTGAAATTAATTGAATGAGCTAGAAAATCTTGCATTTGATTTCCTATGTGAAGTCCTATAGACCCTAACCATGTGGTGGCACTAAACATCTTCTCTTCATGCATGCTTCACTTGATATCTTGCATAATCATTTTCATAACCTATGAATCACAAAACAATATCATACAAAACATATGTTGTCATCATTACAATAAAAAATCACAAATCAACACTTATCAAATGTCTCACTTTAGACATTGATAAATACAAGCCAAATGATTCCAAATTGAATCAAATGAATTACTCTCTTATTTTCCACAGAGGACAATAAACTACACCTTTTATAATTACTCAAATTATGTTCACAAATAAATTTTGGTAAACTCAAATATGATAAATAACAAGTCATAAAAATATAAAATAAGTTGCAATATATAACAGGTTATAGAATGCATAGATAGTAGAATAATATTAGGTAACTGGATAAGGCATAACAATGTCTATAGACGGTACTCTGATGTGCTAAAAGGCCTACGCGGTATTCTTTATTAATTGACATTTCTTTCTTACATATATTCACATTTTCGTATAATTTATAATATTGTGTTTGAATTGAATAAATAGAATAAATGAAGGAATTGAATTATTTTTTGGCATCTAAATTGTATGTTTGATTGTTAGTGTTAGTGAGTGGTGTAATATAATGACATAATTATCATATCCATTCATTTTATTGAAATGGATCTCATTCCACTACCTTTCATACGGAATGAAAATCAAGACGATAGAATGAATTTTTATTTAATCAAAATAATTTATCCACTGAAATAATCACTAAACATCAATCCAAACATAGCATATAGGGAATGGAAGTAAACACAAAATATTCTACTGGATAGATTATGTCTCAAACGATTTGCCGCCGCCAAAATAATCCCGGCTGCCACAATTTTCTGCTATATTTTGTGACGGAAACATTGGTCTCAGATTTTTTATTTTATTTTTTTGAAACATGGTCTCAGATTAATATCCTTAGAATCCTCAGAAGAACTGTTGAGAATAATTAGAGACCAACAAAAATGGTTTCAAAACTGATTTGAGACGGAATCTTCGGCCGTCTCTAATTACCAATGATTTTAAAGACAAGTTTTGACACGGTCATTTATGTCTCAAACTTGATTTTGAGACGGAATCATTAAATTATGAGACAAATTTTTTTGTTTCAGATGCATGCGATCTTGGTAGTGATAGGGAAATCATTTTTAGACAACTTGATATTCCAAGAGAGGGAAACTCTCATATTATTCAAAATATTCTGTACATTAGCACGTTTAAGGCTAAGTAAAGTCTCTTTGGTATTCTTTCATAATCAAATTATAGCAGTCATCCAATGAACCTCTTTATGTATATACTTCCTAAAGACATAAAATTAACACCTAGTTCATGCATTGATCATTCTTGTAAACAAATAGACTAAAAGAAAATATACAGATTTCAAATTACGTGACATTAAATAAGATAAAAAACTATTTTATAACATAAAGAATCATAATAGATGAACTCAACTAATATGGTGATGCCCATATATCATTTAAAATACTATTTGAGACAAAAATTTAAATTTAAGACTCATAGCATTATCCTTCTTTAATCAGACTAACAATCCATCCTCTTCCATTCAATCGACATCTTCCTCTTTCGCTTCCATATCCTTTTAATTCAAATTCCCTCTTACATGTCCCTTTGTTCCGTATATCTCCCACCTCCCCACACACATCCCAAATCTCTCCTCTATACTTTTTTTAGATTTAAGGGCCGAATTTGTGTGGCCGTTTGGATACCGCCTTCTGATAACTGGAAATCAGCTTCTCAGATGGTTGGAGAACTTGTGGTCATATTCGACTTTGATCGGACAATTATTGACGATGATAACAACACGTGGTTTGTCGTATATGTTTATTTCATTTTTCATTCAATTGCATATACAGAATGACCATGGCCAAGACCCCCCTCAAGAAGCCATTCTGAAAGCCATTTTAGGCCCATATTTTTTATGTTCCTTATAATCCAATAATTTATAATTACTTTCTATAATTTCATGTTTCTGTTTGATTCTTATGTGGTTCTCAGTTAAGCATTGTGTATTTTTATGTGTAATTATATGCACGCAAGTATAATTAACTCAATGTTAAGATAGGGAAAAGGCCAATTAAACATGTTTTTTTGAATGTGAAAAGGCCAAATATCGATGATCGAGCGAGCTAAGCTGCAATTTTGGTATATATACTTTGGAGTCCATATTTACCTAATGGTATGCTCACCTACACTCTCTCTTGATTGTCTTTGTTAACCTATATATTTAGAATGAACTCCATTATTCAACCTTGTTATGGAAGACCCCTGTACTAATTTATTTATAAAACCCATAAGAGATAAAGAGAGGGCTATGGAAGACCCCACACTAATTTATTTGTAAAACTCATAAGAGATAAAGAGAGGGGGACATGTAATTAGAAGTGTAGTTAAAGTGTTTGATGAAATGAGACTAAGAGAATGTTCACGTGTTAATGTATTGAAAACACCATGCTGGAG
Source organism: Panax japonicus (assembly GCA_020205505.1). Lineage (NCBI taxonomy): Eukaryota > Viridiplantae > Streptophyta > Magnoliopsida > Apiales > Araliaceae > Panax > Panax japonicus. The sequence goes on along the minus strand of CM035105.1, from coordinate 43,643,530 downwards.
AACTTGCTATGGTTGAGTGGATTTTGGTGCCAGACACTTTGTATAACAAAATTTACAGGTAAAAGCTCTTTTGACGCTATCAGTTTAGTACTCCAATTGTTATTCCTTGGTTAGTTGATTCAAATAGGAGGGGTTTCTATTGATATAAAAGTTTAAACTGAAAACAAAAATAATCAAAAAAATTAACCTGATCTATATCGAAGAGATTTCCAAGGTTGAGGCTGTTTGACATAGATATAAACTCAAATACATTCATGCTCCTGTTTCTTCATTTTTCTCTGTCACTTAGAATTCCTGTTGTAAGAGAAATTATGGAATCAAAAGCTTCTCAAAGATATTTTTCATGAATACACTGAACTGTTTAATTAGTTTCTATATATGTCATCCAAATTATTTTCTGTTTTTTCCTCAAACTCAGGTGTCTTACAATATTTCTTAAACCATTCATCCTCCAAAATTTCAGGTATCATGATGAGATGCAAACATATGTATTAATTCAAATGGTAAAGTTAAAAAAAGTACAATTGGTATATCAAAGCTTACATGATGACTATGCCATTTGTGCAGAAAGCTATTTGCCTGCAATAATATGATGCTTTTATACCATTAGATATAAGATTAACTACTTACAAAGAACGTTACAAGCCTGAAAAACCTAGCAAAAGAGGAAGGCAATACTAAAATTATTAACTGTAGAAAATATAACTATCACTACAAAAAAACAGCTCATAGGCGACGGCATCATTAGCGACGGGCATACTGCCGTCGCTAATACTATCATTCTCGACGGCGTAGCCGTCACCAATGAGTACCGTCGCTAATGACCTCCCACCGGGTCTAAATTTGGTGGGAATTTTTCGCGGGCGTGGGAAAAGGGTATAGGCGACGGCGTGTGCCGTCGGTATTGCTGCCGTCGAGAATGACCCTAGATTTAATTACAGTACCGTAATTTTTTTCCCATTTCTGCTTTCTTCTTTCCCCCTTCTTCCTCGCTCGCGTCATTTTCTCGCTGCCGTCGCCCACTGACCGTCGCCGTCCTCTCTTGCCGTCGGCGTCTTCTCCTGCCGTCGCCCTCCTCTCTTGCCGTCGCCGTCCTCTCTCCCCCTGTTGTCACTCTCGAGTACTGCAAGTAAGTATTCCCAATTCCCCCAAATATAACCTAAATCACTTCTTCTACAATTTCACTATATTTTCCCCAAATATCAATTGTAGTGTATTACTATTTCAAATATTTGCAAGTTTACATGGAAATTTTAATGTGTACAAATATCCAACTATATTGCAGTGTACTATATATTGCAGTGTATAAATTTTTTAAACTTCATTGATAGTAATCTGTTGAGCTTAGAGATAGTGTATAAATGTATATTTATTGCAGTGTATAAATTGTTGTTGTGGGGTGGGGTGGGGTGGGGTGGGGTGGGGGAGGGGTGGGTTTTAAAAAAGTTCAAATTAGAAATATATGGTTGTGTGAAAGGAAACACTTGATTACTAAAGATTACAAATATAATAATTAGTGTACTGCTGGTGTATCAATGAGAGTACTGTCAAAATTTATAGCTAATTGTATTGGTTTAAACAATGACCCTAATTGTCAATTTTATTTTTATTTTCATAGACTATTATGAACACATACATTTCAAGGAAGGTTGGGAAGGAAAGGCAAGTATTGAACCCTAACTATAAAATATTACTAATCATAGATGTGCAATCTTTGTAACATTTTTTCTTTCCATTTTAGGTTTGTGTGACTACTTTGTTCTTGCTTTTGTTAATGTGACTTGTGAGAATCATGCGAGTTAATGACTGAACTGTGCTTATTATTATTTTTAATAAATTGGTCAATATCCTAATTTTACCAACAAAAAAAGTTTCATATGCCTCTTTTTAATAATTTTTTATTGTATTAATAGTTTGTGACCTGATAAAAAGCTAGTATTCTTTCTGTTATACAAAAATAATCCTTACTTTCACATGTGCATATTGTCATATAGTTTAGGAAGCTTAGAAACCCGTTTGAGATTCACTTAGTAGGAGTGAATCTCAAATAGTCCCCGTTTTGGGACTGTTCTTGTATGTTTCGATCTCACTTAGGTCGGTGTTAACGACTTGAGCACGTCTTTATATTTTTTGAATTTTCGGTCAGTATATATCTCTTGATGTTCTTCGGGTGCATATTTAGACTACGATGTGTTAGTCTATTTCGTGTACTTGAAGACCATGGGGAGGTGCTGCCGAAAATTCTGAAAAATGTAAAGATGTGTTCAAGTTGTTGGCATCAGTGAGGCGACACATCCGGGAATGGGATAGAAGCCTGACCCGTTAGAGTGGGAGATGAAGTTAGGAAACTCATAAGCTTGCATATACATTAACTTGGAGACTTGATTGTGTTTGTCTAACTTTCCATATATATAGCAGACAGTTGTCCGAGATGTCTGTTGATCGAAGTTGGATGGAACGTAGGGTAGCCACTGATAGGAGTGGGCTTAGCTCTGAGTATCGTAGTGGGGTTGAACAGTTTCTCAACTTCGCGTTTGAGCAAGTCAGCGGCGATGAGATCAGATGTCCTTGTAAGAGGTGTGTGAATGAAGTGTGGAAGGAAAGGAGTGATGTCATGTGCGACTTATTTGCGTATGGGTTCAAGCAGGGTTATACGACATGGATCTATCATGGGGAAACCTGGTTGGATGAACATGAATCAGAACCGGAATCCAGAGGTGACGAAAACTTTGACTGTACTAACATGATAGTCGAAGCTGCTGGTTCGTACTTTCAGTGGAATACAGACAGGGATGGCAGTAGCGTCGAGCAAGAGCCGAATGATGGGGCTAAGGGTTTCTATGAGTTATTGCATGAAGCAGCGACACCACTGTATGACGGGCACGAAAAACACACCGTCTTATCTGCTGTGACTAAGTTTTTACACTTCAAGTTGTCGTTCTCAAATATTGGGGTCATAAAGAATTAGTTTGCTTCAAATGTCATTGGTTTGATGTTCAGAATGGAGTTAAAGTAGATAAAAAATCAGGACGGGTGACTGTTAATGTTAAGTCAAAACTAAGACTGATGAGTGGTATGGACGAGCCTTTTATTTTAGCAAGTCAAGCGACACAGGTGTACTACGCGCGGAGTGTTAAGACTCCTTCAAGCCCATGGCATGCTGTTATAACCACCAAAGCCCGTGGTTTTCAAGGCACAACTCCTCGTCCAGACGATGAACCTTTACAAGTCGAGTCTACTAGTGTCACACCTGCTGTTGTGACAATTATTAGTGAGTCTAGTGAAGAAGAGGATGATGTTATCGCTGTCGAAAGTGAAGATGATGTTGTTGAGGAGGTAAATATAATTGAAGAAATCGTTGAAGACGACGAAGATGGTGATGACAACGATAGTGAAGATCTACTGCTCGAAGATGACGATTCTGATATTGATGGCTTTGACGATATAAATGATTAGGAGTATGTACTATTTGTGTCAGTTTAGTTGTATTCAAATGTAATAGTTTGTAGTAGTGCAATCATTATCTTCAACTTATATTAATCTACTAAATAAGGCGTTGAGTTGTTTTATGAGTATGTACTATTTATGTTGCATTCTTTTAATTGTATTTGTATGTAGGTTACTATTTATGTTGCATTCTTTTAATTGTATTTGTATGTAGGTTACTATTTATGCTGCATTCTTTTAATTGTATCTGTATGTTATCCTCTATGTTATCCCTCTTTTACTGTATGTTGCATTCTTTTAGTTGACAGTATACATACATATGGCGCGCACACCACACGGCGATCGTGGTGGGCGTGCAGGTCGTGGGGGCCGTGGAGATTCTACGCGTGATGATCAGGCGGGATCGTCAGGTATAATTTATATTGTATTGACATTATATTCGTTTATATAAATATTGATGTATTTCAATACATAGGTGATTGACGTAGGCCTCCGCGGGGACTAGCACGTGGCTTGCTAGGGAATCCCCCCCAGGCGCCTCTTATATGTCGTGTTGGGACTCATAGGTAATTTCATAATCCTATATAATATTACTATAATATATCGTATTTAATTCTTATATATTCTTTGTAATTTTCAATTTTAACTGTAGTATCCTTGACGCCACGCCAAGGAACACGTTGCTTGGGATCGTCCGCAACCGATTCTCAAGCCCGTGGATGAGGTGGTCAGATGTGGATGATCGTACACGTCAGTTGATTATTGCTGAATTTAAGGTAGGATGTCAATCATTCATATGCTGTTACCTCTTTGATTTATGTAATCTCTTTGATTTATGTTGTCTACTAAACTGCTTAATGTGTAATGTGCAGAGATATTATCGTTTTGAGGACGGGCAGGAAGCCCATGGCATGACTGTTCTGCACAGATACCTAGAGATGAATTGGCACAAGTGGGTCTACGATTGGAAGAAAAAGGCCCAGACGAAGATGGCTGATGGACAGACACTTAAGGATGTCCGGCCAGATTTCATATCTGCTGCAGTGTGGGACCAGATGTGCAGCATTTGGGACGGCGAGGCCTTCAAGAAGATGTCGGCACAGCGTTCAGCTGCCCGACAGCAGAGTCGTCTCCCACATTGCACTGGGTCTCAGTCGTACGACCTATATCGGGAGAGACTTGAGGTGAGTTTAAAGCATGCACCCTCCCGTTTGGAGTTTTGGTGGCACGCCCACCAAAAGAAAGGTGACGGCGGTTATATCTCACCTGAGGCAGAACGCATTGCTGTAAGTTATTTAATTCTCTTATTTAATATGTATTTAAAATTCGGATATTCTTTTATATTATTTCATTTTATACTTTGCGTAACATCCCATCCACTACTGTGTTTTTTGTCAGCGACGGTTCGAAGATCTTGCAGTGGCCCGGAGCAGCCAGAGAGGTGACACTCCAGTAGACGAGTCTACGCGTGCAGACGAGGAGATAGAGGATTGGCTGCAGGCTACAGGGGGACCGAAGAAGGGTAGAGTTGTGGGCATTCCCCATGTCCCAGCTTACACCCTAGTCCCTGCTGCGAGATCTCGACGACGCCCTCCCACTGGAGGTAGTGGTGCGAGTGGATCGGGCGCCGGCCCTTCATTATCCGACGACTTCTTCCGGCGGATCATAGAGGGGTGCATGTCAAGCGGTGTAGTGCAGTCAGGCGCACCATCACGCGAGCGGATCTATCAGCTGGCTCAGGAGGTTGTCCACGGCTCTATCGATCCTACAGCTGCCGTTGATGATCTCATGGGTGTAGTACGGGAGGAGGCCATCCGCGTGTGTGCAGTTGTCTTGGCCAACATCTTCCCACCACATATTCGTCAGGTAAAAATAATTAAATTATGTATTTCCTTTTTTAATTTATGTAATTTGTAATTGTATTGCTTAGATAAACATAAGATAAAACCCGAAAAAGAGCCCGAAACCCGGATCGTCCGTCCGAACGCCACGCAAACACACACACAGCACCGCGTAGGTATTAGACACGCGTTACAACTGACGGTACTCGATTCCGGCATACGGAGACCGAGTTATCGCCTAGTTTGCGAAACTGAACCACACTTAGCCAAAAAGCCGAAAAAGAGCCCGAAACACGCATCGTCCGTCCGAACGCCACGCAAACACACACACAGCACCGCATAGGTATTAGACACGCGTTACAACTGACGGTACTCGATTCCGACATACGGAGACCGAGTTATCGCCTAGTTTGCGAAACTGAACTACACTTAGCCAAAAAGCCGAAAAAGAGCCCGAAACACGCATCGTCCGTCCGAACGCCACGCAAACACACACACAGCACTGCGTAGGTATTAGACACGCGTTACAACTGACGGTACTCGATTCCGGCGTACGGAGACCGAGTTATCGCCTAGTTTGCGAAACTGAACCACACTTAGCCAAAAAGCCGAAAAAGAGCCCGAAACACGCATCGTCCGTCCGAACGCCACGCAAACACACACACAGCACCGCGTAGGTATTAGACACGCGTTACAACTGACGGTACTCGATTCCGGCGTACGGAGACCGAGTTATCGCCTAGTTTGCGAAACTGAACCACACTTAGCCAAAAAGCCGAAAAAGAGCCCGAAACACGCATCGTCCGTCCGAACGCCACGCAAACACACACACAGCACCGCATAGGTATTAGACACGCGTTACAACAGACGGTACTCGATTCCGACATACGGAGACCGAGTTATCGCCTAGTTTGCGAAACTGAACCACACTTAGCCAAAAAGCCGAAAAAGAGCCCGAAACACGCATCGTCCGTCCGAACGCCACGCAAACACACACACAGCACCGCGTAGGTATTAGACACGCGTTACAACTGACGGTACTCGATTCCGGCGTACGGAGACCGAGTTATCGCCTAGTTTGCGAAACTGAACCACACTTAGCCAAAAAGCCGAAAAAGAGCTCGAAACACGCATCGTCCGTCCGAACGCCACGCAAACACACACACAGCACCGCGTAGGTATTAGACACGCGTTACAACTGACGGTACTCGATTCCGGCGTACGGAGACCGAGTTATCGCCTAGTTTGCGAAACTGAACCACACTTAGCCAAAAAGCCGAAAAAGAGCCCGAAACACGCATCGTCCGTCCGAACGCCACGCAAACACACACACAGCACCGCGTAGGTATTAGACACGCGTTAAAACTGACGGTACTCGATTCCGACATACGGAGACCGAGTTATCGCCTAGTTTGCGAAACTGGACCACACTTAGCCAAAAAGCCGAAAAAGAGCCCGAAACACGCATCGTCCGTCCGAACGCCACGCAAACACACACACAGCACCGCGTAGGTATTAGACACGCGTTACAACTGACGGTACTCGATTCCGGCATACGGAGACCGAGTTATCGCCTAGTTTGCGAAACTGGACCACACTTAGCCAAAAAGCCGAAAAAGAGCCCGAAACACGCATCGTCCGTCCGAACGCCACGCAAACACACACACAGCACCGCGTAGGTATTAGACACGCGTTACAACTGACGGTACTCGATTCCGGCGTACGGAGACCGAGTTATCGCCTAGTTTGCGAAACTGAACCACACTTAGCCAAAAAGCCGAAAAAGAGCCCGAAACACGCATCGTCCGTCCGAACGCCACGCAAACACACACACAGCACCGCGTAGGTATTAGACACGCGTTAAAACTGACGGTACTCGATTCCGACATACGGAGACCGAGTTATCGCCTAGTTTGCGAAACTGGACCACACTTAGCCAAAAAGCCGAAAAAGAGCCCGAAACACGCATCGTCCGTCCGAACGCCACGCAAACACACACACAGCACCGCGTAGGTATTAGACACGCGTTACAACTGACGGTACTCGATTCCAGCATACGGAGACCGAGTTATCGCCTAGTTTGCGAAACTGAACCACACTTAGCCAAAAAGCCGAAAAAGAGCCCAAAACACGCATCGTCCGTCCGAACGCCACGCAAACACACACACAGCACCGCGTAGGTATTAGACACGCGTTACAACTGACGGTACTCGATTCCGGCGTACGGAGACCGAGTTATCGCCTAGTTATCGACATACTGACACGCGTTACAACTGACACAAACTAAAATAATATAAATATAATCTATTTTGGGGACTCCGTTATTAATATTTTAATTTTGTAGGGTCTTGTTGATGAGACTCGTGGAGGTGGAGATGGCGGCACAGGTGATGCTCGTGGAGGAGATGGTGATGATTTCCGAGCTGATACGGATGAGACTATGGAGGATGGGACTGACGATGGGACAGAGATTCCTGATCTTGGGCAGTAGTTGTTTATATTTATATTTTGACTTTCATGTATGTATTTAGCTTTTGAGTTGTATAGATTTGAGTTTGGTATCTAATTATGTTAATTGTTGATAGTAAAAGATATGATTGTTATTGATATGCGTATATTGTCATTATTTATTTTTCTTAGTTTATAACAGGTACAACAGGTACAATGTATATGTAAATGAACAGGGGAATTTTGCAATTTTATTATTATTTTTTTAAAAGTGGGTCATTGGCGACGGGACCATTGGTGACGGCCATGCCGTCGGCAATGACTCATAGGCGACGGCACGCCGTCACCAATGACATCCGTCGCCAATGACACACTTGCCGACGGCGAGCGACGGGAGACCGGGGCGACGACCCATACGGCGACGGGACGGGCGACGGACTGTGCCGTCGCCAATGACCTCATTGCCGACGGCAATAGGATCATTGGCGACGGTATATGCCGTCGGTAATGACCGACTTTTTTGTAGTGTATGTCTTGCAATGGTTTTCCACTTAGATAATATTTTTTGCATTGAACTTTTTTGATCATTTTTAATGCATTAAAAAAACAAATTTGTGAAATTCATCTCAGGACTGAAGGTGCAACTCATATTATTTGATAGTGGATTTGATGCATTTTCAGATAATTTGCTATTTTCTCTGTGTATTTATAAGTTGCTCTTCTTAAGGGAAAAATGGCTCCTGCTTATGTTTTTATTAAGCAAAGAATCTGATAGAAGACTGTTTGATAAAACTATTTTTCTTTAGTTTCATTTAATAGAAGTTTATTTTATTTTGGAACAAAAGGAAAATAGTGAGACTATTCAAATTCTATTTAACTATTAATTATTACTAATATGTAACTTACATAATTAGTACTAATAAGTATAGTTAAATATATAATTGAATAGTTATAATGTAACTTTTATATATATAGAGATATATACACATAAGAGATATATATGACATATAAAGAAGTTACATAGAAGATTTACACAAGTGAACTTTTCTTCTATCTTCTCCATTCTTCTTACAAACAAATAACTACTACAAAGTAGTGTTCATTTGGAATTTTCTGTGAATTGCTATCACGGATTATTCATCAAGGCTTGACATATAACCTGGAGGTATATCGTCTGCAACTCATAGCAAATCGATCGTGGTGGGGCGATAAAGACCTTAAGGACAGGGATCACACGTGTCACGTCTTCTACAACAATCTTGACTCTATGAAGCTACAAATCTAACAATCTTAAGGTCTTTATGTATTTGTTAGAGTCGTGATTTTGGTGAGATGGAAGACAACACTGTTTTCAAAGATAAGTGTCATTTTTCGTGTATCTATTTTATCAATGGAATTTTTATGATAATTAGTAATATATTGAGATATTAAGCTAATTATTTTTATTGATAATTCATGTGACGCCCCCAAAATTAGGTATACGTCACCCATCTTGGGTCACCACTTACATGGTATAAAATTCAAATACAACTTAATAATACAACTGTCGTGTACAATTCGACAAAACATAAACTGTGAGTTTGAATACAAATATTATATACTAGAGATTATACAAACTCAAAAGGAGTCCTTATTACAATTATTATTACACTATTTCACAGAATAGTGAGGACTACTAATGCTATCATCTGGTCCGTCACTCCGTTCCCCGACTAGTCCCTGCTACGTTCTCATTTCCAGAAGAGAACAATAAAAGTAAAAGGGTGAGCTCAACTAGCCCAGTAGGAAATATTATGACTAAGATAATGCAGAATATATTATCGTTAGCCTTCAACAGTGTTAAACTGATACAATATAACAACCATCAAGTTTAACTACATCGGAACAAGCAATCCATTAAAAGAGTCAAGTAGAGAATAAAATCTACCATCTTTTATGATTTAGAAGGTTTTTCATCACTTTTATAGCTGGGACTTAGCTTAATAAATAATCCACATCATCGAATTACCCCTGCACTACGGCCAAGGATATTCTTTAATATCACGACCACAATTATCCATGCACTACGGGCCAAGAATATTTGTGTATTCATTAATGGTCATGATCATGCCAACAACTGTCCATCAATGCACTACGAGCCAATGAGGACTTTTACCACATCATTTGTAACATTACGGTCATGATTACACGGAATAATCCCTAGTTATAATCATACCAAGTCCATCTATGCACTATAGGCCACAGATGACTTTCAACAAAATATAAACATGAGGATGTTGACAATGATATAAGAATTCAATAAAACAAGTTCAAGAATTATTATATCCAGGAACTAATAACGTCCAAATTGTCAACATGATACTGCTTTGTAGACTAAAATTCAAGAATGCTTAGAAGAATATTTCCACGAAAAGATACTGGATGAAATGCAAATATCAAGGATATTCCACTAATTTCATGGAGTATAGAAGTCAAAACTTTAACCAACTGAGTATAATAAGGAATGAAATAACAAAAGAAATCACCAGGCATGCGATAGACCGCACATGCAAGTTATTCCAACAGAATAATAAATAACGGAATCAGGTTTGGCATAAAATGCACAGACAGGATATTCCAACAAAATAATAAAGACGAAATTAGGTCCGGCGTAAAACGTACAGACATAATATTCCAACAGAATAATAAAGACGGAATCAGGTCCGGCGTAAAATGCACAGACATGATATTCCAACAGAATAATAAAGACGAAACCAGGTCCGGCGTAGAACGCACAGACAGGATGTTCCAACAGAATGATAAAGAATGGAACAACAGAAGAATTTCACCAAGTATAGGGTAGCCCATGTATACAGGTTATTCCAACAGAATAATAAAGAATGGAATAACAGAAGTTCTCTTCATGGATAAAAAAGAAATAATACTCCCTACCTTGGAAAAACTGGATACTAGAATAGTGAGTAGCAGATTTCTCTTCTTCTTTCTCTCTATAATTTCTCTCTATAATAATCACTCTAAAGCTTTTGTGAATTGGTGAGAAATGAAGGAAGAATGAGCTTCTATTTATAGGAAAATATAGTTTCGCTAATTGCACGTTTTGGGGCTCGAAAATTACAGTACAATACCTCCAACTTTTCTTTCATTTTTAATTTAGTCCTGCAAGTATTATCAATCTTGCACCAATTCCCCTAATAGTAAATAATGTAAATCAATAGTTCAATCATGTGAAAAATATGAATTACAGTATAGTACCTCCATCTATACCTCAATTTTTAACTTAGTCATGCAAGTATTATCAATCTTGCACCAACTCTCCTAATAGTAAATAATGTGATTCAATAGTACACATATGTGAACAAATAGTTATATAAACATGTGCATTAGTAGCAATTAATTACTCATTTATCCGATAAATTACCCGATTTATCAATATAACCCCTAGACATCAATTATCATCGTAATAAATATCGATTTTCACTAACACATACAATTCCAACATAATGAAACTATTTTTATCAAAAATATAAATTTTGAAATTTTGAAGTTTGATTTTTCCCGAAAAAGTCAACTGTTGACTTTTTGACCAAATAGTGAATCCCGAAAATTTTTGTGTTTATAGACTATTTTTACTAATTTCGTCGTTTCGGAATCAAATATCACGTCCGTGTCTCCAAATTCAACTCTGAACAATATTCATCATTAATATTATAACTCACAATATTTATCAACCAGGTCGTTCCCAAGAAAGAGGGGGCTTTCCAATAAGGATTTCTCCCTATTGGCGCACAATTAGGTGACCAAACCTCTCATTGACAGAACTTCTAAACTTTGTAAATATTACACTTTATAATATGAATAACTTTGTCGTCTCAAGTATTAATATAATAAAAAAACATTTTATGCAGATGATACTGACCATAATTGAATCCATAATATGATAGATATGATGTAGCAATTACGGTAGCAATAATTGAGTATAACTGAGTGACTTCTCACGTAAGCATCAATAATCAATATTGTGTGCTACTATGCAACCATGCGTATTACTTTACTTTTAACACCAGGTGTTTTAACAGGTAACGGTAAAACTTCCGCCGTTATTTTCATAAAGTATTTTTGCCGTTTTCTCAATCCGACAATAATTCTGTTGTGGGGGTCCACCAATGATTGTGTCGTTGTACGAATATTCCCCGACCAATCGAATATTATATAACAACTTGTGTACTTTGCAAAATTTGTAAATATTATCCACAACTATAACATTATATCAAATTCACACCATAATATTCAAAAATATATTTCGAGAAAATTTAATCTTTATTCAAAAAGTTGAGGTCTTACAATTCCTGTTAGAAGATGGATTATGAAAAAAATAAGAGTGAAAAAGATTACAATTTACATGTTTGTAAATTGATGTGGAGAAGATTAAGAGTCATCATGGAAAAATACCAAATGTTGATGCTTAGAAATCTTTCAAGAGATTATGTTGTTCTTCAAATTTAATTCCAAAAGGTGTGTTTCTTAACATTAGCCTTTATTTTTATAAATGATAATTGTGTATCATTTTGTATGTGTATATACTTGAAAATATATGTTTTATTTATTATATCATGTGTAGATGATATTATATGTTTGAGTATTATTTTACCTACATTTTGTTGTAATAAATTATTTAATTAGTTTTGTGGGATAAGAAAAATAATTAAATTTTTGTTCATGATGGAATAAATTTAATTGTGTGCATATATATATTTTGGTTGTAATATTTTATGAGTAGATAAAATATTATGATGTGTGTGTGTGTTTGTGTGTGTATATATATATATATATATATATATATATATATATATATATATATATATATATATATATATATATATATATATATGTATGATATTTGAGATAATTATTTTCTTATACACTAATTGAGATTAATTTATTAAGAGAAAGTTGTAGTAAATTTTGAGAAGTTTACTTGTCTCTATGTATAACAAATTAGTTGTAAATTAATTTATTTTGAGAATAAGGTAAATTTATGTTCTTCTTGAACAAAATTATGCATATAAAGTTAGAGATAATATTTAGTATGTAATATTACTTGATATTTGTATGCATGAATTTTGAGATAAATTACTTTGTTTGTGGATAATAAATTAATTATCAACTAATAGTTAGAAGAGATATTGTAGAAGTAAATTTGGTCGAGTAAATTTTGTATACATTATGATTTTGATGTTGAGAAAACACTTAGAAATGATATTCGTAGTGTTTTTGGGATAATCATAATTGGTATATGTTGATTTATTTTTATGTGTACTTCTTGTTCAAGAAGTAGTAAATTTTAATGTGATCATATAAATTTTGTATATTCTAATTGAGATAAACATTTTATTTTTGAATTTTTATAAATATAGTGAAGTTCAAGTATTTCATATTATTAAGATTGTCTTGAATTCTATATTGTAAATGTCAAAAGATATATTGTTTATGATATTTCATATCCAAGTTGGGACAAGAAAATATTTAAGGATATGCTAATTCATGTGTGTGAATTTTATTTGCTTTCTACATAAATTAATATATTTTGTGTGATAAATTGATTTCTTAGAAAGTAAATATAAATTTTTATATTTTATATGCAAATAAATTTGTGCAATATGATGAGTTGTGCTATAATTTGTATATAATGAATTTTATACTATTTACATAAAGTCAAGTGTTACGTGTTGGTATAACTTGAAAAATGTACATGTATAATTTATTAAGTGCTTCTATTAAATAATTTTTTAGATTTGAAATTTTATATAATTCAGAAAATAAGAACTTGTTTTCTTATGTGGGGGTATTCTAAAATATTCTTATGTTGAAACAATCTTTATATGAATAACTAATACATAAAATGTGCAAGAACTTTTTTTATGTTTTGAGAAGTGTTCCTTAATATTCTTATGTGGAAGTAATATTTATAGGAACATTGTTACATAAAATGTTAATTAATCTAAAATTTATTTTAAGTAGTGAGCATAATATTGTGAAGTGAAATTATTCAATGAGATTTCAATTATTTAAAAGTGTGGGGGTGATTCTTTAAGATTTTTATTTATAGACTAAATTTGGCCTTTGAACTATTTGGAGCATAATTTTATTTTTGTAAGAAATATTAAGGCTTATGGATTTCATGTTACGAAATTCAATTTGATTGTGCAGTCTTATGAAATGAAAGTCCTTTGAAACACAAACTTTTGAATAATATTAAAATGTGAACTTATTTTACTTAATTAATTCTCTAAGGTCCTAGAAAGTTATAAGTTGAACCTATAGCTAGAAAGAACAATATTGATTTGGTGAATGAAATCATTATAATAATTTGGTAAATATTGATTTTATTAGCCTAAATATGATCCAAAATATTTATAGTGATTTAGTTCAATAATGAGTTTGAAACTAAGTTATAAATATTCAAGTGGATACATATTAGGTGATAATATGTGCATATTAACCTTGAGATTTTATCAGATATAGAATTATTTATATGTTTACACTAACAATATAATTGTATAAACTATAATGTGATAGTTGTTGTCTATATTAATGATATGTTGATCATTTTACATAGTATTGTTAACGTAAACGAGTTTAAGAAATATCTAATTTTGTCTTTATGTTGAAAGACTTGTAAAATAGATGTTATCATGTGAAAACATAGTGAGGATTCCAACTAAACCAATTAAATTGTATTGAGAGGCTATACTAAACTGAGTTTGATATACCTTGAGATTGAAGAATTTAATAATTCTTTAATAGTAGTGGTACACTAAAAGTTAATTCTGATATAGCTATTGTAAAGCTGAAGTACACATTCGTTAGTGGGAGCCTTGTGTTTGATATGTAATAAACAATATCAGATATTACATACAGTTTTAAACTTAGTATATTAATGATTTACATTGGTTTTTGTTAGATCTCTCAATGTTTTAATAGATCACATAAATGTCACTTATATTTTAGTGAGGAAAATTATAAATTTACAAGTAGGTGAATTTTCACTCAATCTTGGGTTTTGTTTCTTAGATGAGTAAGAAACAAATGAGTATTTTTCATTTCACAATATGAATCTAATGTTATTATTTTATGTGGAAAGTTTAATGGATTAGAGTGTTTGTTAAAACATTGATTGTAGCCTAGTCTAAAGCCTCATATTTCATAATATTTGTGTTAGTGAAATTTTTTATGTTGTACAAATTATTAATCTTGGATTCATAATTGGTTGTGATCTTGAATAAGTATGAAAATATTCATAAGTAGGTGAATATATAATTATATTTTTACAAGTAGGTGTATATATTATTACCCTTAGTGAGGGAATAATTTACTTGGAGTAGCAAGTAATATTATTGCTTTATATGATGGAGAAAGTAAATGGAATCGAAATTTGTTGTTAAAACATCAAATTGTGGCCACTTCCATTGCTTAGTTCATTATGATGTGATAATGAAATTGTTTTGTATAGAGCATATGAGATTACCTTTAATGCTAAGTCTTGACATATTGGTCATAGACATAATTTTTTGTTAGATAATTGATACAAGAAGGCATTATAATATTTATCTACGAGAAATTCAAGTGACGACTTGACTTATCTTTTTACTAAGACTTTGACGAGATCTTAGTAAGTTTAACTACTTGTGATATAGAACTTAAACCACTTTGAGTCAGGGGTGATGGGAACCCAACCTATTCCTAGGTTACCCCTAGTTTATAGGTTCAATGGGAAAAACAAGTCGCAGTTGCTGACTGTGTTATATCGATGTGGTTTCATATGTAGTTTAAGATAGTAACGTCTGTTGCACGACCGAGGCTGAGTTATACTCTTAACAAAGTTGTTTGTGTTCTTAACAACAGAAACACTTGTGAAACACTTTTCCTATATGAACTAGAAGTGGAGCCGCTTCTTATAGAGGGTTGTGGTTTACTCTCTTAGAGGTTTATGAAACAGGGTATTGCGCATGGCCATATTAGCGCAAAGGAATTGAGAATACTCATCGTGGTAGGAGGATTTTGTGTGTGTGTTAAAATTCCGGTCATGTCATATAGAAGTAGATGTTCAATCTACGGACACCTTCAACTTCGAAGTGACTTTGAATTGTTTACACTAAGGGAATGTTCAATGTTCGTCACACATTCTTTTATGCACACATGCCATGGAGCTGTTTGATAGAAAGTTGTTTGGATGAAAAGTAGTTTTTCCAAACAAGTAGGGGGATTGATAGAAGATTGTTTGATAAAACTATTTTTCTTTAGTTTCATTTAATAGAAGTTTATTTTATTTTGGAACAAAAGGAAAATAGTGAGACTATTCAAATTCTATTTAACTATTAATTATTACTAATATGTAACTTACATAATTAGTACTAATAAGTATAGTTAAATAGATAATTGAATAGTTATAATGTAACTTATATATATGTATGTTTGTGTATATTGTTGCCTCTTTTATAGTTCTTATAAAAGAGTTCTAACTCATGCAAGTATACACGGGTCAACAAGTAATACAGAGCAAGTAAAGTATCGATCCCACAGAGAAAGTTGTTAACTTTAGACTACTATACATTAATTAACTCACTATATTTATATGCTAAGACTATAAACTAAATTGTTAATTTGAATCATTTATAATTATCAACTAAAAATAAGAATATAAACGAATTAAATATGATGTGGAAACAATGGGATCCTAACTTCATTCAATCGCCATATGTCATGCAAAAAGTGTTCACATATCACAGGATAATAGCCAAGGGCATAAAAACGAGTTATAACCATTTTCCAATGCACTATAACCAACTCACATATCATCTACAGATGTTAGAATCTATGTGATCACCAATACCATCACAATTACAATATTCCTATGCGTAATTGCAATCCTATTGACTTTAAACACAACTCTTATTCTAGTTCATACGGAAAAACAGTATATTCCTATCTGTTTCACAAAATATGTAATCACCATATTCGCATGCTATCATGATTTCATCCATATTCATATGTTCATTTCCAATTCCATACAAATACTAACATGAAGATTATCAGTCATTCATACATACAAACCAACCATGATAGATAATCCATATGATATGCAAAACAAATCTAACATTTAGATGTGCAAGAAAACGACATATTAAAATCCGTTAGGATCCCATAATGGAGTTTAGTTCATGGCGGAACCAAAAACCATTATAGGATTATGACTAAACATGATCAATAATCAAGCAAATGAGATTAAGATAGAAAGAACAATCAAACCCAAACGCTGAATAGTAATCAATGATTAACTATGAAAACCCCAAAGAATTCCATTAACAATAATCAAAATCCACAATGGTGAAGAACTCCAAGAAGAAGAAAATAAGACGTTGTGGCTTCGTTCTCCGTTGGACTATTCCCCAAGGTGTAAACCCTAATTCTAATATAAAAATACGTAAAATAATGTCAAGTCCCCTCTCTGACACACGTCAGAATCGTTTTATACCAATTACACATCATCAAATTTGCTTAATTAAAAATAAAACAAATTACAGCATCAGCATCGCGCGGCTCTAATATATCTGTCTCGCGGCCGCGAGACTTACAGTATGCTTAGTGCCTCCAGATGTCTTAATGCGCGGTCGCGCGCTCTTGCCTCGCAGGCGCGCACTGGGTCTCTTGCGGGAGCGCAGTCCTTGCCTCGTGGGCGCTTGACTTGCAGAATGCTCCTTATGTCCAGCCCTGCACTCGCGCGGGCGCGCGAGCCTGCCTTTGTTTTGTCGCACGGCCGCGCGGCCTATGTCCTGCAAATCCTGAGTCTGGTTTATGCTTTACTGCTGCTGCTACTTGTTTATTCATGCTTAACCTCTTGTTTTCTTGATTTCCATGCCTCATTATGCTCCCATGTCGTGCACATCCTCGCCTTTCCACTAGCCTACACACATACGCTCACCGATGCCTCAATTTCCACCAAATTAACGTCGATTCCTGCACTTATTCACTAAAGGAGTTTTAAGTATATGAAATGCAAAATAATGTGAAATGCGACTAAAAAACAATGAAATATACTCAAGGTGGGCACACTTTGCATGGATTAATATACAACAAGTGAGTAAAAATATCACTTATCAAATACCCCCAAACTTGAACGGTTGTTTGCCCTCAAGCAATGCTTATGCGTGAACACTGAAAATGTAACTACAAAACTATTCAACTACTTTATGATGCAAACTAGTCTCACATAATCTTAACCATAACATAATTTCAGCCCAAATTACCTCAGTGAACTATCCGGATTCCAAAACATAATTTCAAACCAAACCATAGATATAACATCATACACACAGATAATTCATGAATGCTATAGAGATGTTGTGTGTGTGTGTTGTTCACAAAAACTTGATCCAAGCAAAGCTTATGTATCCTACATTGCTTCTCACAGAAAATTATAATCTAAATCAAGATTCATGTATACTCATGCACATAGATTGTTTCAACATCTCACCGCAAACTAAGGTTCAACAATGGGTTTATTGCTTTATTGCTACTCACGGGGGCGATTTCATACTTTCCCGTGGTGTTTATTGCTATTAATTCTTTTCTTTTAATCTTTTCCTTTTCTTTTTTTTTCACATGACCGTGCAATGTCTCAATCCATTAGGCACACTTTTACCCTTTAGTGAGCTTTCAACCAATGACTCCCAGGCCATGAAAAACCTTAGGGCGCTAGGTGTAGAGACAATCCCCTCGGGCGTACTTACTCAAGTAGCCAGGGCCCCGAATTAAGACTAAGTCACGTTATTGCATATATATATATATACACAACATACCCATGTTTCCCCAAAAATTGCACCTAAATGACTCTACAATCTACAACACTTTCCTCATGTTTCTCATTTTAAATCTACATGTTCTATTGAGAAATGCAAGACACACATCTTAGACTTACAAGTGAATATGAACACAATTATGCAAACCGCAAGCATATAAACAGCCAAATGAATCGCATTGTGTAAAACATTATATCCACGTTGTGTTATGCAACATATTCTGAAATCGGTCACAATTCACACCACTACAAAGTACCTAATAGACAACACTTAATAGACAACGTTTTTTATAAATACGTTGTGGTTTTTTTTTACAACGTCTTTAAAAAAATGTTGTAGATATATATACAAAAACGTTATCTATTTAAAGGGCATTTTTTTTATTTTAATTAGATAACGTTTTTTGTACAAAATGTTATCTATGAAGAAAAACACGGAGCATGATCAATTTAACATAAAATTAAAACATTACGTCTTTTTCTCTCTCCAAGGGCTTGGTGCAGAGGTCAGTGCAGAGAGAGCTTCTATCAGTTTCTTCGAAGTTGCAGATCGAGATTGGATCGGTTTTCTTCGTTCTTTCTCTCTTCGTTTCTTCTCTCTTCGTTCCTTCTGGATGCTCTCCCGGATGGACTTCATTCCCTCCTTACTTCATCTGGAGAATCAATGCTTTATTAACATTTACAGTGACGATTCTGGCCTTTATGTGCACCATCGCTTCTTTCTCCGATAATCTTAATTCTCCCACTCCAACCGTCCCAAATCCAGGTACATCATCGATCTCAGTCAAAGCCCTACTTGAATAGTAACTTCCTCATCATCTGATCTTATGCATATATGGATTTTGTTAATAAAGAGTACGAATTTTTGACGGAGATTGGCCTTGGTCCTAGTAATCCCGATTGTTTTGCGAACGGAGTGTGGAAAGGAAGCGGTCCCGTAGTTTTCTCTGTTAATCCTGCTACCAATCAGGTTTTAACTCCTTTCCTTACTCTACCTCCTATGAATATATGATTCTGTTGGCTTATTCTGTTATTTTGATCTCACTGCATCTAAAAATTAAAGCTCCCTGTAGTTTTTTCCGTGTGAATCTTACTGAAACTGACCTAATTTTATTTGCTTCATTTCGTTAAAGAGATTTCTTTTAATGATCGACTATGAAGTTGTTTTTGTTACGGATACAATTGAGTCTTTACTATTTATGACATTCATATTTCTAATTCTAATTAGGAATGACTCATTACATTCTCACCCTGATGATTCCTTCAATCCAAACATAGCATTAGCAGTACCCATAAATGTGGTAGTATGTCAGGCTGAGATATTGTGCATTGTTTTTGTGTGTGTGTGTGTGTGCAGGGGGTGTTTATAAATCAGTTGTTCACTGAGCTACCCAATCTTAATTGACTGGCATTTATTTGTAATCGAGTCAGACCTAGTGACCACATTCTTAATGTTGTTCTTAAATCTGGTTGATAAATTTGAATTTGATAAATCTGGTTCACAATTTTTAATATTTGATTGCAACATTTATACTTTAACACATATTTGTGGTGACCGGTGAATCATGTATCAGCTCTACAATCTTCATTTGAAATTTCATGGTCTTATTAGAAAACATACAGTACATTATAGTTTTTATGATTTTTCTTGGTTCAGTATCTATTTAATTTCCTTTTGAAATAAGAAATATATGAAATGTAATATTGGTTCAATGTGTTTTTCTATTTTTTAAATTTTATATATATGGGGTAGTAAATATTTTCCAAACATGTTGAATTTTCTTTCACAAGAACAAGGAGTACATTTCACATTAGTAAAGGAGTCAAACAGTGCCATCTGCAGATTCTGCACAAGCTTATCAAAATTCTATCCCGTGTGATCTGCAGAAGCTTATAAAAGTTTCAAAGAATTAACATTCATCTCTCTTTTATTGAATCAGACAATCGCTGAAGTTTCAGAAGCTTCTGTTCAAGATTATGAGGAAGGCATGCAGGCTTCCTCTGAAGCTGCAAAAGTATGGATGGAAGTGAGTCACAACTTGCCTTGATCAGATGTAGAGTTAACTGGTTGAAACCTTTCTCTGTTTGTCTGTCTGTCTATCTGTTTATCATATATCTTGCAATTACTTCTTAAGAGCATTTATATTGTTCTTCAGTTTCAAATGAAAAAACACAGGAACATGGTTTAGTATTATTAATATTTTTTTGAAAAATGCTTCACCTCGTCTCAGATTCTTGCACCAAAGAGGGGTGAAATTGTTAGATAAATTGGTGATGCATTGAGAGCCAAACTATAGCAACTTGGTCAACTTGTTTTACTTGAGATGGGGAAGATACTTCCCGAGGGAATAGGGGAGGTTCAAGTAAGTAATCTTACTTATATGTAGAGCTAATTTGTTTAGAATATGATATGATGCCCATAAAGCATGCTTCCGTTACATACTCTTAACTACAGAAGAGTCGCATTGCAGGAAATTATTGATATGTGCGACTTTGCTGTGGGGTTAAGCTGGAAATTAAATGGATCAATCATACCTTCAGAACGTAAGTTAAAGAGCTCAACCTTTGTGGTTATATAATATATATAGTTCATTTTATGTTTTACTTTCTACAAGTGTGATTGTTCAGGCAAATTCTGGAATGAAAAATAGCTGTTGTTTTTTCTGAAAGTACAACTTAAATTGCAAAAATACATCACCATGATTTTTTTCTTTAGTCCTATCTATCAAAATAAAAACAAAAACTTTTCTTTCCTAGTCTTAGAGAAAGCTTTTGCCCTTAATAACTATGGTTACTTTGTTGACAGGTCCAAATCATATGATGTTGGAGGTGCGCTGAATGTTTTGCTGTTAAATTTGGAATAATCATTACATGCCGATCTCTATTGTTGATTTTATTTTCCCCAAATTATTTTGTACACAGATGTGGAATCCTCTTGGAATAGTTGGTGTAATCACGGCTTTCAATTTCCCATATGCTGTTCTCGGTGAGCACTTGCTATTTGTAAAATGACATATTTTAGATCTGGGAAGCTTCATTATATGCAGGGTGGTTCTGTAGGGATAGTTTGTTTTCTTTTTCTAATTTGTTAATACAACACACTTGAAAAACAATATTTAATTGTAAAAATCCCTATCATAAGTTGTTGTCTTGGAATTCTTTAGCAATCAAAGTTCCTCTTTCATGGCATTAACTTTGTGTAATGTTGTTTTTCAGGGTGGGTGGAATGCATGCATTGCGCTAGTCTGTGGGAATTATGTTGTATGGTAAATTCTTCTGACGAAAACAAGTAACTTTGAACTTTTCTTGCTGTTAAAATCTTTATTTTGAGTTGATTTAAAAGTTGTACAGCTATACATAGGGCACAATTAATAATTATCCTACCTTTTAATCTGGCGACTAGTTTTTTTTTGGCGAAAACCTTTAGCGGTGCAGCTTCTTAAGTAGGTAGTTGTATCATAACATGTTATGGCCACAAGCTTGAGATACTATTTTCAAGTATAACTACAAAAAATTTTTTCTTTCTTAGAACCACCTCAGGAGAAAAAATATAGCAATTCTCATAGCGAAGATATGATTTTTCTTGTTCATGAATCAGAAGTTGAATGATTATTTCTATCATGTTCACAGGAAAGGTGCTCCAACAACACCGTTGATTACACGAGTATCTGCCTTCCATGAACGGGAATCACATATTTTCTCAGCAAGGACTGAGGCAACAACAGCAACAATTGTTGCAGTCTATGCCACCAGTGCAGCGAGCCCATTTGTAGCAGCAACAACAGCTGCAGTTGAGACAACGACTTCAACAAGGTGTGCAGTCTGCATGTGGGGTGAAGCGTCCCAATGGTAGTTGTTGATTATTGTGGAAAGCTTTTACGTGTCTTGTTACAGTCATATAGTTTGGTTTATTTTGTCGTTTATTTTGTGGATTGAAAAGTGAATTTGAGATGCATATATAAGTAGTTTGGTATATATTTTGTGGATGTAGTAATTTGAAACTGTAAACAAATGGTATTATTGGGATGTATTTTGAATGGTTGATACATTTTGGCTATATATATGTCATTTAGCATATTGCAGGTGCATTGATAATATAGGTGAACGACATCTTTTTTTTTATTCTACAACATTTAAAAAACGTTGTCTTATATACTAAACAACAACATTTTTAACCAAAAAACGTTGTGGAATCATATCTTCTACAACGTTTTTAAGAATATGCTAATTTTTTAAAAACAAATCTACAACGTTTTTTCCTTAAAAAACGTTGTGTATTGTGCTTAACTACAACGTTTTAAAAATGTTGTGTAAAGGTGTCAAATAGACAACACCCTTAACCACTACGTTTTTCTGATAGAAACCACAACGTTTTTTCCGCGTTGTCTATTTACTGTTTTGTAGTAGTGTCACTATCATCATTGGCTTAGGCAAAAATTTCTATTTATACGCAAGAATTTATGTGAGACATTAAACTAAACATACTATCAATGAATAAAAAATAAAATTTTTATGCTAAAATTTAACTAACACATATTCATGCAAAATTTTAACTACCACATATTCATGCAAAATTAAACTAAACATGCTAAAATAAAATGCAACTAAACTACTATTCAAGTACACCAATACCCCCAAACTTAAAATAAATAATGCCATCATTGTAATTAAAATTGAAAGAATACTCCACTAAGTGGCAATGTCATCTCTGTTCGCCTCTTCATGATCTGCTAGTATATCAGGCGATGGCTAAGTTTGAGATATTCTGTAGTTGGAAACTGAGTATGGGCTTCTAACTATCCGAACGCTTTAGTTAGAAATTCTAAGAATTCAGCAATTTTTTTTCTGTGACTGAGCTATCGCGTGGCCGCGCGGTGTTTGGCTTGTAGGGTCGTGTGGCCGCACGACCCTGTACTTTGGCAACTTCAATTTTTGACTTCTGTTTGATCCTGATTGCTTATAGCATTTGGATTGAACCTGGGAGGAGAAACAATTAAACTATTATTAATACTTACCACTATCTAACCTCTACTAATATGGAAATGTAAATAAGAATTAAACAAGGAGGGAGAAAGATTGGATGGGGTGCCTCCCATCTAGCACTCAGCTTAAGTCCGTTAGCTGGACTCTTTTCTTGACACCGCTATCCAATTCCTCTACGATAAGATAAGAACCCTCCATCCATTAGAACCGCTATATACTTTGGTAGGTTCCCCATCATGATAATTTGTGAATTGAAGCCACCTAAAATATTTCCTGTACATGATGTCCCTAGTTCCATTACAATGCCAGGTGCTTCTCCCGTTGTATCTGTGAATAGATTTTTGCATTGAGGCATGAAATATTCAACGAAATTTTCTTCTTCTATTATCTCTTCCGTAGCCCACCATGGTTTATAAGAGGCCTCATAATCGCAGAAATTATTGCTTTGGATGTGACTACCAAGGGGACATGGGTGTGCAAAGTTCACTGAATTTTTCAACTCTAATTGAGAAGGCACTTGGGGTATTATACAAGTCATCTCATGTTCTTTATTTTCTATACCCGCAGTTGTCTCCTCAATGTCCACTGCTTTCAGTTCATTCAGTGGCATGTACACTTCTGGCTCTCCATCGATTTCATCATCCATGTCATAGCACCTAATTGTTTGGAGGGCGATTGTTCAAGGCTTCGAACATTTGATCCATATGATTTTGAAGCTTTCGAATTGACCTCTCTTGCTCAATCATCTTCTCCTCATATGATGCTACAACTTTGAACCACAAATTCTCTGATCTTGAATAATCTTGTTCAGTTTCAAAATCCATGTATTGAGGACCATTCACTGAGGAGTTAATGAGTTGTTCCATCTGTCTGTTAAGATTTTGGCTTGATAACTCCTGACTCATCATTGTCTCTCCATGGTCTGCTATGCTTTTTGACATGAATTCCTTCAACTCTGGATTTTCTTCTTGTTCCATTGGAGGTGGATATGAGAAATTTGATGGATATGTTGGACTTGAGATGCAGTATTGACCTTGATAGTTATAACCCCTTTCATAATCTGGGTGATACCCCCAACCTTGTTGATAATCAGGATAAACATCGTTGTTGAAGTAATCACCCCCAAACAGCACTTGTCCAACCTTGATGTTGCACTGATAACTCGGATGCTCGCCAGCACATTATTCACATGTAACTGCTATCTCTCGAGTGCGTTGGGCTGCAAGAACATCCAACCTCTCCAAAAGTGTTTCAATTTGTGCTGACAATGTAGAAAATACATTGAGTCCTTCAGGTCTTGTGTCCCTTGGTTGAATCCTATTTGCATAAGGCCATTGATAAGCAAAGTCATCCATGGTACCCTCTAACTGTGCTTGTAAATTTATGCGCACTCTTGCTTTCCAACCTTTTCCATTTATATTATCTTGTGCTGGTGTTAACTCTAAATTGGAAGATCGTGTGTGCATAAAACTTTACCAAGTACCTGTAACCAAAAACAAAATAAAAATAGAAATGAGAAATGAACAGAATTGTCTAAGTCATACAATACAGCTTTAAACTAATGATAATTATCTAAATTAACGCCTTTCCCCGGCAACGGCGCCAAAAACTTGTTTCCTCTTTTATAGTTCTTATAAAAGAGCTCTAACTCATGCAAATATACACGGGTCAACAAGTAATACAGAGTAAGTAAAGTATTGATCCCACAGAGAAAGTTGTTAAATTTAGACTACTATGCATTAATTAACTCACAATATTTATATTCTAAGATTATAAACTTAATTGTTGATTTGAATCATTTATAATTACCAACTAAAAATAAGAATATAAACGAATTAAATATGATGTGGAAACAATGGGATCCTAACTTCATTCAATATTTCATTCAATCGCCATATGTCATGCAAAAAGTGTTCAAATATCACAGGATAATAGCCATGGGCATAAAAGCGAGTTATAACCATTTTCCAATGCACTATAACCAACTCACATATCATCTACAGATGTTAGAATCTATGTGATCACCAGTACCATCATAATTACCATATTCCTATGCGTAATTGCAATCCTATTGACTTTAAACCCAACCCTTATTCTAGCTCATACTGCAAAACAGTATATTCCTATCTGTTTCACAAAATATGCAATCCCCATATTCGCATGCTATCATGATTTCATCCATATTCATATGTTCATTTCCAATTCCATACAAATACTAACATGAAGATTATCAGTCATTCATACATACAAACCAACCATGATAGATAATCCATATGATATGAAAAACAAATCTAATATTTAGGTGTGCAAGCAAACGACATATTAAAATCCGTTAGGATCACATAATGGAGTTTAGTTCATGGAGGAACCAAAAACCATTATGGGATCAAGACTAAACATGATCAATAATCAAGCAAATGAGATTAAGAGAGAAGAACAATCAAACCCAAACGCTGAATAATAATCAATGATTAACTATGAAAACCCCAAAGAATTCCATTAACAATAATCAAAATCCACAATGGTGAAGAACTCCAAGAAGAAGAAAATAAGACGTTGTGGCTTCAATCTCCGTTGGACTATCCCCCAAGGTGTAAACCCTAATTCTAATATGAAAATACGTAAAATAATGTCAAGTCCCCTCTCAGACACACGTCAAAATCGTTTTATACAAATTACACATCATCAAATTTGCTTAATTAAAATAAAAACAAATTACAGCATCAGGCGTGCGGCTCTAATATATCTGTCTCGCGGCCACGAGACTTACAGTATTCTTAGGGCCTCTAGACGTCTTAACGCGCGGTCGCGCGCTCCTGCCTCGCGGGCGCGTGTTGGGTCTCTCGCTGGCGCGCGGTCCTTGCCTCGCGGGCGCTTGACTTGCAGAATGGTCCTTATGTCCAGCCCTGCACTCGCGCGGGTGCGCGAGCCTGCCTTTGTATTGTCGCGCAGCCTGTGTCCTGCAAATCCTGAGTCTGGTTTATGCTTTGCTGCTGTTACTACTTGTTTGCTCATGCCTTAACCTCATGTTTTCTTGATTTCCATGCCTCATTATGCTCCCATGCCGTGCACATCCTCGCCTTTCCACTAACCTACACAATACACTCACCGATGCCTCAAATTCCACCAAAATAACGCTGATTCATGCACTTATTCACTAAAAGGAGTTTTAAGTATATGAAATGGAAAATAACGTGAAATGCGACTAAAACACAATGAAAATGTACTCAAGGTGGGCACACTTCGCATGGGTTAATATACAATAAGTGAGTAAAAATATCACTTATCATATATATAGAGATATATAAACATAAGATATATATATATATATATATATATATATATGACATATAAAGAAGTTACATGGAAGATTTACACAAGTGAACTTTTCTTCTATCTTCTCCATTCTTCATTTGGAATTTCTGTGAATTGCTATCACGGTTTATTCATCAAGGCTTGACATATATCCTGGAGGTATATCGTCTGCAACCCATAGAAAACCGATCGTGGTGGGGCGATAAAGACCTTAAGGACAGGAATCACCCGTGTCACGTCTTCCACAACAATCTTGACTCTATGAAACTACAAATCTAACAGAATCAAGTCCCAAGCTGCAGTGTAATTGGCGTGAACATCCATTTTTTGTTCGGAAGTGTTTAGTTGCTTTTAAAGCTGCAATACATTTGTCTGTGTGTGTGTACACACGTACGCATGCATAAATATAGATGTATACATACACGTACATGATAGTGGTCATACACTGTTTAATTTTCAATGAGTGTAAGTCATTTATTTCTTTGAATTCAATTTGAAGTTAGTAGTTGATATTCTAGATTATTTTTGTTATTGAGCCTCAGGTGCAACTATAGATACTAGAATCCTTCTCAGACTTACTGTTGAACTTCATGGTTTTCATGTCCATGTTACATGTTGGAGATTCAACATAGTTGTATGTCAAGTAGCAAGTGGGAATTTGTGCTCCAAAAGTCTGAGTAATTTGCTAAGTGGGAAATTTTCATTTGTGTACCTGAAAAGCACTTTCACAATGTGGTTCAAACTTTGAAGTCTTTGTAGTTGTTTCCTACCTTCACAATTATATATGTATAATTTTGTACAAATATTAAGTCGAAATGTAAATTTGATGCAAGGCGGATTATTGTCTTATGACGTACATGCAAAATTTTGGAGTGAGATGACAAATTTATTTTTCTTTTAAAATTGAATATTGGTAAGTGTTATTTCAGCTTTCATTCCGCAATGTCAACTGATTGCATAATAGGATAGTCTTATCAAGTGAAATTGTTTCTTAAGTTGTATTGCAGAGTGCAGAATATATAGAATGTCAAAAAGGATATGTAGAAGCCTTGAGAGTAAGCTAAGAGATCATATATGCTTGTAGTTTTAACTTTGAATTTATGTGTTATTTGTTTAATTTTTATTAAAGTGAAAATCAGTTTACTTATATTTATTGTCTAGACTTAAGAAATTGTGGAGCCTATTTGGTATTTTTGCAATAATTAGGATATTTTTACAAATTTGGTAGTTAGATTTAAGCGGAGGTAAGACACTTCTCTCAACACACAGATACATACGAAAACCATATGTTTTTCAATCTCTTAATTTTATTGCTAGGGTTAAATAGAAAATTATCATGTTTTTGTTGAATTAGTTCTATGGAGTTCTTGCACCATTAAGTTTATGGTAGAAGGAGTATAAGATCCTATCATAATGTTTTACTCTAATTAATTAAGAGAATTTTGTTGTGAATTCGTAGTAGGTATTTGAAATTTCATATGTTTAAGTATGAATTAGTTATGAATAATTTTGTTGTTGAATAATTGAAGCTTCCAACTTTGAAAACTGCAGTTATTGCTTATAGGGTACTTCGCACCAATTCTGATTTACAATGCTTTACATATGATGATCATTTCATGCAAAAATATTTTGAAAAGTTTATATAAAAATAACTTATTATAAAATAAATATTCTTTGCATCGAAATTTTAATAAATTATACAATATGTTATTTAAACTAGCCCCACATTGCTACCAACTAGTTTATTTGTAAAAGCTAAATTGATTTCCCATTTTTTAATTAAGAACAAAGTTAAAACTACACGCAAATACATCTATACCTTATATATAAAGACAGCAAAGGCGATCTCAATTTCAAATCGACTCTTAATCAATGTAAGCCAATTTCGTTCAATTTCGCTGAGTTAATTACCGAGTTGGTCTAATCTTCCTCTTCGTCTTCCTCTTCCTCAGCAACGATCCGTCTTTATCATCAATTTCAAAAATTGGCGAGTGATCTCGAGTGCAGTGGAAGGTGAGGGGTTTTCCACAACTATTCCTCTCCTTTCCTCTGTCCATATTCAACCCACCCAATCTCTTCTTATCCATCTATTCACTCTAAAACCATTTAACATCCCTATTTTTTTTACCTCATTCAATAGTAAACATATATATATATAAATATATATGAAGCTAATTTTATTTTTCTAAATATGAAGTTATAAGCAAGATTTTCTTCCGTGTAATTCAACAAGCGAATAGGAAAATGGAAACCGACATGATTCTAGAGAGAGAAAGGAACCTGATGGATCGAATTAGGGAAATAGATTCTGAGTAGCTGCAGATCGAAGAAGTCGATGATCTTTCAGAATTTTTCAATGAAGATGATTTCAAGTAATGAAAATTCACATATTTTTTTTCATAATATAGTGTATTTCTTTCCATTTTTAGCTTACTAATTTACTTAATTCATATTAAAATGATTATAATACTATTTAATTTAGGGCTTAAGATTATAATCATACAGGAAAGTAATGTAATCATAGCTCGGTCATGTGTGAAATTATAGTTGTATATGTTGAAATATCCGTCTTAAAACCAATTGGTACCAAGTAGAGAGGCCTCTCAAGTATATTGTGAGTTTTAGTTTTATATTATGATTTATATATTACAATGCTCTATTTTGATGCCTAATCAATGCATGGCTAAATAGCGTGTTAGGAGATTATGGCTTAATTTTAAGCTTGGGATTTGATATCTTCATATTACAGTTTTTAATATCTTTAATTGATTTAGGAGTAAGAAAAAACAAAACAACTAAAAACATATATTTTAGCAGTTTTTTTTTGAATTTGTAGCATTTATATTTGTGTGCAATTTGGTGACTACTATTGTGTTAATTTGAAGTTGGATTGTGCATATAGTTGTTGTAGTTTATTTTAGATGATATAATGTGTGTTTTGAAATCTAATGCAATAGTATGAGATGAAGATCCAGAAGTCGTTGATTGAAGATGGTGAATAAGGTCAATCTAACGAAGCAGGTTCTTTCGACCAAAAACCTCATTAAAACCTCTCTAATGAGTAACAAACTATTTCTTTGATGGGTGTTTGAATCGATTAAAAAAGTTATTTGACAAAATTTTATTTAATTTTAGCTTAGAATTAGTTGGTTTTGGTCAGGTAGTTTTATACCTCACTGAATCCTCTCTAATGGGTAACAAAATATTTCTTTGATGGGTATTTGAATCGATTAAAAAAGTTATTTGACAAAATTTTATTTAATTTTATCTTAGAATTAGTTGGTTTTTGTCAAGTAGATTTATGCTTTCTTTATAATATTTTTAGTCTTTGTTTGGATGCTGAAAAGATCAAGTGAGGAAAAGAAACTAAAAAAAAGAAAGGAAAAGTCTTTCTTAATAAACTCAAGGAAGTTGGAAAGATCAAGTGAGGAAAAGAAACTGAAAAGAAAGAAAGGAAAAGTCTTTCTTAATAAACTCAAGTAGAATTTTATTATGTACTACTATCATATAAAAAGTATAAGTAATAGTGCTCAAATTTAGTGTAATGGACTGTAGATAAAACTCTTATAGCTTTAACATTTCATTTTCTTTTCCACTGTCCTTTCTGATTTCTATTTGAAGGATTATCTCTATGTAAAAGTAGGAGTAAGCTTTAAGCCGTGGAAATTTTGGTAATTTCAGTTATTAAATTTTAAAATGCTAATTTATTGCTTCTTGATTGTTATAGTAGCTTATGACCCCCCCCCCCCCCAAAATGCTTTTCCATATACCATAATATGTTCTAAATGTGTTTATAGTTGTGATTTAAGAGTTTTCTTTCAAAATTGTTATATCCTTGATGTAAATAAAGGCAGCAAAGGCGATCTCAATTTCAAATCGACTCTTAATTAATTTAAGCCAATTTCATTCAATTTCGCTGAGTTAAATATCGAGTTGATCTAATCTTCCTCTTCCTCAGCCTCGGCCTCTTCCTCTTCCTCAGCAACGATCCGTCTTTATCATCAATTTCAAAAACTGGCGAGTGATCTCGAGTGCAATGGAAGGTGAGGGGTTTTCAACAACTATTCCTCTTCTTTCCTCTGTCCATATTCAACCCACCCACTCTCTTCTTATCCATCTATCCACTCTAAAACCATTTATTATCCCTAATTTTATTTCGCTAAATATGAAGTTATAAGCAAGATTTCTTTCCGTGTGATTCAACAAGCGAGTAGGAAAATGTAGACCGACATGATTCTAGAGAGAAAGGAACCTGATGGATCAAATTAGGGAAGTGGATTCTGAGGAGCTGCAGATCGAAGAAGTCGATGATCTTTCAGAATTTTTCGATGAAGATGATTTCAAGTAATGAAAAGTCACATATTTTTTTCATAATATAGTATAGTTCTTTCCATTTTTTAGCTTACTAATTTACTTAATTCATATTAAAATGATTATAATACTATTTAATTTGGGCCTTAAGATTATAATCATTCTGGAATGTAATGTAAGCATAGCTCGGTCATGTGTGAAATTATAGTTGTATATGTTGAAATATCCATCTTAAAACCAATTGGTACCAAGTAGAAAGGCCTCTCAAGTATATAGTGAGTTTTAGTTTTACATTATGATTTATATATTACAATGCTCTATTTTGATGCCTAATCAATGCATGGATAAATAGTTGTTAGGAGATTATGGCTTAATTTTAAGCTTGGGATTTGATATCTTCGTATTACAATTTTTAATATCTTTAATTGATTTAGGAGTAAGAAAAAACAAAATAACTGAAAACATATATTTTAGCAGTTTTTTTAATTTGTAGCATTTATATTTGTGTGCAATTTGGTGACTCCTATTGTGTTAATTTGAAGTTGGATTGTGTATATAGTTGTTGTAGTTTATTTTATATGATATGATGTGTGTTTTGAAATCTGATGCAATAGTATGAGATGAAGATCCAGAAGCGATTGATTGAAGATGGTGAATAAGGTCAATCTAACGAATCAGGTTCTTTCGACCAAAAATCTCATTGAAGCCTCTCTAATGGATAACAAACTATTTCTTTGTTGGGTGTTTGAATCAATTAAAAAAGTCATTTGACGAAATTTTATTTAATTTAAGCTTAGAATTAGTTGGTTTTGGTCAGGTAGTTTTATACCTCACTGAATCCTTTCTAATGGGTAACAAACTATTTCTTTGATGGGTGTTTGAATCGATTAAAAAAGTTATTTGTCGAAATTTTATTTAATTTTAGCTTAGAATTAGTTGGTTTTGGTCAGGTAGATTTATGTTTTCTTTATAATATTTTTAGTCTTTGTTTGGATGCTGGAAAAATCAAGTGAGGAAAAGAAACTAAAAAAAAGAAAGGAAAAGTCTTTCTTAATAAACTCAAGGATGTTGGAAAGATCAAGTGAGGAAAAGAAACTGAAAAGAAAAAAATGAAAAGTCTTTCTTAATAAACTCAAGTAGGATTTTATTATGTACTACTATCATATAAAAAGTATAAGTAATAATGCTCAAATTTAGTGTAATGGACTGTAGATAAAACTCTTATAGCTTTAAAATTTCATTTTTTTTCACTGTCCTTTATGATTTCTATTTGAAGGGTTATCTCTATGTAAAAGTAGGAGTAAGCTTTGAGCCGTGGAAATTTTGGTAATTTCAGTTGTTAAGTTTTAAAATGCTAATTTATAGCCTCTTGATTGTTATAGTAGCTTATGATCCCCCCCCCCCCAAAAAAAATGCTTTTTTATATACCATAATATGTTCTAAATGTGTTTATAGTTGTGATTTAAGAGTTTTCTTTCAAAATTGTTAT
This sequence comes from Panax japonicus, assembly GCA_020205505.1. Taxonomy (NCBI): domain Eukaryota; kingdom Viridiplantae; phylum Streptophyta; class Magnoliopsida; order Apiales; family Araliaceae; genus Panax; species Panax japonicus. Next base: position 43,610,841 of record CM035105.1, on the reverse strand, counting down.
ATCCTTGATGTGAATAAAGGCAGCAAAGGCGATCTCAATTTCAAATCGACTCTTAATCAATTTAAAACAATTTCGTTCACTTTCGCTGAGTTAATTACCAAGTTGGTCTAATCTTCCTCTTCCTCAGCATCAGCCTCTTCCTCTTCCTCAGCAACGATCTGTCTTTATCATCAATTTCAAAAACTGGCGAGTGATCTCGAGTGCAATGGAAGGTGAGGGGTTTTCTACTACTATTCCTCTTCTTTCCTCTGTCCATATTCAACCCACCCAATCTTTTCTTATCTCTATTCACTCTAAAACCATTTAACATCCCTAATTTTTTACATCATTCAATAGTAAACATATATATATATATATGAAACTAATTTTATTTTGCTAAATATGAAGTTATAAGAAAGATTTCCTTCCCCGCGATTCAACAAGCGAGTAGGAAAATGGAGTCCGACATGATTATAGAGAGAGAAAGGAACGTGATGGATCGAATTAGGGAAATAGATTCTGAGGAGCTTCAGATCGAAGAAGTCGATGATCTTTCAGAATTTTTTGATGAAGATTATTTTAAGTAATGAAAATTCACATATTTCTTTTCATAATATAGTGTATTTCTTTCCATTTTTATCTTACTAATTTACTTAATTCATATTATAATGATTATAATACTATTTAATATGGGGCTTAAGATTATAATCATACTGGAAAGTAATGTAAGCATAGCTCGATCATGTGTGAAATTATAGTTGTAGATGTTGAAATATCCATCTTAAAACCAATTGGTAGCTTATCATAAACTCTAGTGAAGTATATACCTTATTTGATACCGGCTCTATCCACTCTTTTATTTCTCCTACTTGCGCTCAACGTTTAAATTTGACTCCGGAGAAATTGGACTTTGACTTATCGGTTGAAACTCCGTTGGGAGAAACCTTCATTACATCCACGATTTATAAGTCTTGTTTAATTCAAATCGGTAACCGCACATTACCTGTCGATCTTATTTCTTTAAAAATACTTGTGTTTGACGTAATTCTAGGGATTGATTGGTTAACTACACATCATACAAAAATTGATTATTTTCGTAAGGTTGTTAGTTTTCATATTCCTAATCAAACTATTTTGCGAATTCAAGCGACCAAACCATTAAAATCAATCACGGTCATTTCAAGCCATAAAGCTATTCGTTTATTGAAAAATGGATGTCAAGCTTTCTTAGATCATGTCACAGATTTAAACAAAAATACGTCAGTTTTGAATAATATTTATATTGTTAATAAATTTCCTGACGTATTCCCTGAAGAACTTCCTGGCCTACACGCAGAGCGTGAAATTGAATTTTGTATCGACCTTGAACCTGGTACAAAACCCATTTCCAAAGCCACATATCAAATGGCTCATATTAAACTTCAGGAGTTAAATACCCAATTGCAGGAATTGTTAGACATTAGTTTCATTCGTCCTAGTACGTCTCCTTGGGGTGCACCTGTTCTATTCGAGAAGAAAAAAGAAGGGAGTATGCGACTTTGTATTGACTGCCAAGAATTGAACCATGTCACCATCAAGAATAGGTATCTGTTACCTCACATTGATGACCTGTTTGACCAGTTGTAAGGAGCACAATTCTTTTCAAAGATCGATCTTCGTTCTAGATATCATCAGCTGAAGGTTAAAACTGAGGATATTCCAAAGACTGCCTTCAGAACTCAGTACGAGCATTATGAATTCTTGGTCATGTCTTTTCGATTGACGAATGCTCCTGCTGCCTTTATGGATATGATGAACCGAGTATTTAAGGAATATTTGGATCACTTTGTGGTTGTCTTTATTGATGAAATTCTCATATATTCCCAAAGCCGTGAAGATCATGAGCAACACTTGAGGCTGATACTCCAAAAGTTTCGTGAAAACAAGCTTTATGCCAAGTTGAAGAAATGTGAGTTCTGGCTTGAGGAAGTTGCATTCCTTGGGCATGTGATATCAAATCATGGAATATATGTTGACCCAGCGAAGATTGAAGCAATTCAAAGCTGGGAGCAACCAAAGTCAATGACCGAAGTACATAGCTTTCTCGGCTTAGCTGGTTATTATCGAAGATTCGTGGAAGGACTTTCTCAAATCGCTACTCCATTAACTCATGACTTAAAAAGATATAAATTTCAGTTGGAGCGAGGAATGTGAGAAGAGTTTTCAAGAACTCAAGGGAAGACTCATTTCAGCACCTGTTCTGACAATACCATCTGACTCAGAGGGATTTGTCATCTACAGTGATGCTTCGGACAAAGGGCTATGATGTGTTCTCATGTAACATGGGAAAGTCATAGCATATGCCTCTCGGCAACTCAAAGAATATGAGAGGAATCATCCTACTCATGATGTAGAGTTAGCAGCTGTTGTCTTTGCGCTCAAGATTTGGAGGCATTACCTATATGAAGAGAAGGTGGAGATCTATACGGATCATAAAAGCCTCAAATATTTCTTCACACAAAAGGAACTCAATATGCGGCAAAGACGTTGGCTTGAACTGTTAAAAGATTATGATCATACCATTCAATACCATCTTGGTAAAGCGAACGTAGTAGCTAATGCATTAAGTAGAAGATCATATGCGGGTACGAATGCAATATTGTCAACATAAAGGCCTATTTTGTATGACTTACAAACGATGGAGATAGAGTTAAAGACTCTAAGAACCCATGTGATGATGGCGAATATATGAGTAAAACCGACTTTAATCGATAAAGTTAAAGCTGCTCAAGCTACAGACCTGGAGCTGATAGGTATGAGGAAGAAAGTGCAAGAAGGTACTATTCCAGAAGCAAGAATCGATGAAGAAGGAATACTTCAAGTTAGCTCCAGACCTTGTGTTCCTAACGACCCTGATTTAAAGTATAAAATCATGATGGAGGCGTACAACACACCAGTTTGCAATCCATCCTAGGAGTACCAAAATGTATCAAGATCTTCGACATACATTTTGGTGGAGCAATATGAAGAGAAAGATATCGGAGTTTATCTCAAGGTGTTTAACTTGTCAACGAGTCAAGGCGGAGCATCAAATACCAAAAGGTCCATTGCAACCACTTGAAATTCTAGAATGGAAGTGAGAGCACATTACCATGGATTTCGTTACTTGTCTTCCCAAGGTTTCTCAAGGCATAGATGTAATTTGGGTCATTGTTGATAGATTGACCAAGTCTGCTCACTTCTTACCTATACGAGAAACTTATACACTTGAACGTCTTGCTCGTATGTACATAAACAAGATTGTAAGACTGCATGGTATGCCAGTATCCATAGTTTCTGATCGAGACCCAAGATTCACTTCACGATTTAGGGTTAGTTTGCAAAAAGCTTTGGGCACAGATTCATGATTTAGTGCGGCATATCATCCTCAGACGGACGGACAATCAGAGAGGACTATTCAAACTCTTGAAGATTTATTAAGACTTTGTGTCCTTGACTTCAAAGGAAGTTGGGGCAAGTTCTTACCGTTGCTGGAGTTTTCCTACAACAACAGTTATCAAGTAAGTATTGGCATGGCTCCATTTGAAGCGTTGTATGGGAGAAAGTGTCGTTCTCCAGTATGCTGGGATGAGGTGGGTGAAGAAACGTTGTTGGGACCGGAGTTGGTACGTATGACTACAGAAAATATTTAAACGATCTGACAACGTATGAAAACTTCACAAGATCGACAAAAGAGTTATGCTGATCTTCATCGAAAAGACGTAGAATTCGATATTGGAGATCATGTGTTGTTACGTGTTGTTCCATGGAAAGGAGTTACGAGATTTGGAAAGAGAGAAAATCTCAATCCTCGATTCATTGGCCCATTTTTAATTCTCAAACGAGTAGGAACTGTGGCTTATAGACTCGCCTTACCGCCAGGTATGTCTCATGTTCATAACGTTTTTCACATATCTATGTTATGTAAATATATGAAAGACACGAACCACATTATTGAGTTAGAACCAGATGAGATAGAGGAAGATTTAACGTATAAAGAGTTGCCTGTTAAAATTTTGGATAAGAAGGATCATGTTCTACGCTCCAAGATTATACCTCAAGTCAATGTTTTGTGGAGAAACCACGATGTGGAGGAAATGACTTGGGAGTTAGAATCTGAGATGAAGTTAAGGTATCCTCATCTCTTCGACATACCAGGTATGTACCCTAATTTCGAGGATAAAATTTCATCAGAAAGGAGGTTGTAAGACCCCAACTTTTATGAATAAAGAATAATTTTCTCGAAATATAATTTTGAATATTATGGTGTGGATTTGATATAATGTTATAGTTGTGGGTAATATTTAGAAATTTTGCAAAGTAAGCAAATGGTTATATAATATTCGATTGGTCGGGGAATATTCGTTTTAACAGAGAATATTCGTATGACGGCACAATCATTGGTGGACCCCACAACAGAAATATTGTCGTAGTTAGAAAACGACAAAAATATCTTTCTATAAAAATAACGGCAGAAGTGTTACCGTTAAAACTGTTGAACTACCCGGTAGTAAAAGTACAGTAATACGCGTGGTTGCATAGTAGTACACGGTATTGATTATTGATGCTTACGTGAGAAGTCACTCAGTTATACTCAATTATTGCTACAGTAATTGCTGCATCATATCTCTCATATTATTGATTTAATTATTGTTACAGTATCATCTGCATAATATGTTATATTATTAAATCAATAATTGAGATGACAAAGTTGTTCATATTATTATTTGCAATATTGACAATGTCTAGAAGTTCTGTCAAGGAGAGGTTTGGTCACCTAAGTGCGCGCCAATAAGGAGAAATCCTTATCGGAAAGCCCCCTTTCCTGGAAACGACCTGGTTGTTAAATATTGTGAATTATACTATTGATGATGATTAAGTTCGTGTTGATTAAAGATGAATTTTATAGTTCCATTGTGTTGGACTTATTTGTGTTAGTATAATTGATGTCTGGAGGTTATATTGTTCAATCGGGTATTCAGGACACTTTTCGTGTCGGAGTACTATTCCCAAGTTACTATTCACGAGTTACTATTCATGAGTTAATATTCATGAGTTACTATTTATGGAGTACTATTCACCCGTAAGATATATTTCTTTTCGGTCCAAATCATTTTTGGGTAAAATATTATTCCATGAGGAGATGTGCTAATTTTTGATACTGTTGGTTGAAGATATAATAGTAAATCAATATGGACCGCTGGTGGAAATTATAATAGTAAATCAGTATGGATCGTTGGTTTAAAGTTTTAATAGTAAATCACTACGGACCGTTGCTTTAAGTTTTAATAGTAAACCAATATGGACCGTCCGTTTAAAAGTAAATCAATCTGAACCGTTCATGAATTAGTTACTATTCAGTCCATTCTCCTATAAATAGAAGCTCATTCTTTCATTATTTCTTATGAATTCACTAAAACTCTAGAGAGAGAAACTATAGAGAGAAAGAAGAAAAGTTTTCTACTACTTCACTACTCAAATATCCAGTTTCTTCTAAGGTAGGGGATATTATTTGTTGTGCCCATAAGGGGTATTCTTTCTTTCTTATTCATGAAGAGAACTTCTGTTATTCCATTCTTATTATTCTGTAGGAATAACCTGTTTAAGCGAAGCACCACATACATAGTGAAATTCTTCTAATATTCCATTCTTTATTATTCTGTCGAAATATCATGTCTGTGCGTTTACGCCGGACCTGGTTCCATTATTTATTATTCTGTCGGAATATCTTATCTGTACATTTACGCCGGACCTGGTTCCATTATTTATTATTCTGTCGGAATATCCTGTCTGTGCGTTTATGCCGAACCTTGTTCCATTATTTATTATTCTGTTGGGAATAACCTGTCTGTGCAGTCTATCGCACGCATGGTGAATCCTTCTGTTATTTCATTCTTTATTAATCTGTTGGAATAACCTATCTATGTGGATTACCACATGCATGGTGAATGATCCTTCGTATCTATTCCTTATTAAATTGTGGAAATGATCTGTCTACATGGATTACCGTATGGCGGGCGAAAATCCATTTGCAGTTTCATATATTCTATTATACTCAGTTGGTTAAAGCTTTGGTTTCTATACTCCTTGAAATTAGTGAAATATCCTTGATATTTGTGCTTCATCCAGTATCTTTTCATGGAAATATTCTTCTGAGCATTCTTGAATTTTACTCCACAAAGCAGTATCATGTTGATAATTTGGACGTTATTGAGTTCAGGATAAATTAACTTATAAATCTTTAAAATTTATTCTTGAACTTGTTTTATTGAATTGTCATCATCATCATGCTTATATTATGTTAAAAGTCATCTTTGGCTTACGTGCATAGATAGACTTGGTATGATTATGACCAGGGATTATTTGGTATAATCATGACCGTAATATGACGAATGATGTGGTAAAAGTCCTCATTGGCCTGTAGTTCATTGGTGGAAAATTGTTGGTATGATTATGACCAGAGATTATTCAGTATAGTCATGACCATTGATGATTACATGAATATCCTTGGCCGTGGAATAGGGATGATTCGATTTTATTTATTAAGCCGAGTCTCAGCGATAAAGTTGATGAAAAACTTTTTAAATCATAGAAGATAGTAGATTTTGTACTTTACTTGACTCTTCTAATGGATTACTTGATCCGCTGCAGTTAAACTTTTTGTCTATTATATTATTCTATCAGTTTAACATTATTGAAGGCTAATGATAATTTATTCTGCATTATCTTAGTTATAATATTTCTTACTGGGCTAGTTGAGCTCACCCTTTCTTTCACTGCTCTCTTCAAGAAATGAGAATGTAGTTGGGACTAGTCGGGGAACATAGTGATGGTCCTAGATGGTGCATTAGTAGTCCTTACTACTCTGTGAAATTGTGTGATAATAAATGTAATGAGGACTCCATTGAGTTTGGATATTGTCTAGATGACAATATTTGTATTAAAACTCACAGCCTATGTTTTGTCGTATTTTACACGACTGTTGTATAATTAAGTTTTATTTGTATTCAGTACCTTGTATCTGGCGACCCAAGATGGGTGATGTATACCTGTTTTGGGGGAATCACAGTTGGTATCAAAGCTTAGGGATATGATCCCTGGCTGAGATGTGAGACAAGAACTAGGAGGGGAGAGACGGGGAATTCCTTCGCTAGTATGACATACCTAAGTTTATTTGGTATTTAACTGGTCGGTCAGAGTATAGGGATAATATGTGATATATTAATTAACCCTTGTTTTGTGGCTGTTTAGGAAAATGGCATCTGAAAATGTTGAGATAAGCAATGAAGCACATTAGATTGTGGAGTCACCACAGATTAATACCTAGGATAATGTACAACAGGAAGACAATAATCCTTAGGTGAACAACAACACTGACCAAATGGTGAACGACGGAATGTTTAGGAGCTTTCTGCAATTCGTACAACATCAGACAAGAGAAACTCATGTCCAAAATGTAGGTGGAAACACTGGAAACTCTCGGACGGTCACCGCTAAACAGTTCAAGGAGCTGGGACCATCGGAGTTTATTGGAGAGCCAAAACCACTTAAGGTGGATGCATAGATAAAGCAGATCACCAAGATATTTGATGTCTTGGGATGCTCCAAGGAGCAAAAGGTTCCTTTTGCCACCTTTATGTTACGAGGAGAGGCAGATTACTGGTGGGAATCAGTAAAGCATACTCAACCTGCAACACTAAAGATGTCTTGGGAGAAGTTCCAAGAACTGTTCAATGACAAGTACTTTCCCGAAAGTATTCGTCACATTAAAGAGGTAGAGTTCATCAAGTTGGAGCAGAACAATATGACCATGGCGCAGTACAAAGCTAAGTTTGCCGAGTTATCCTAGTTTGTGTCCCACTTGGTTGATAATGAGGAGAGAATGACGCGGATATTTTTAAGAGGTTTGAAACCGGAGATACGTCAATATCTTATTTCTCATAAACTGTGTTTATATTCAGATGTTGTAAATAGGGCTCAGTTATTAGAGCGCGATAACGGGTCAACGCAACCAAGAGAAACCAGCCGGCATAATGAAAATACCAGTGGTAATAGTCATCGAAGTGGTGACAACAAACGTGAGGGGAATCAACATGCCAGAAATGGTATCCACTTTGGTGGTGCAATCATGGCCAAGACAATAAAAGTGGGAGTTTCAAGAAGAGGAGATTTAATAATGATGGAAGGACGTCAGCACCAGCACCTGTTGTTAAGGAAGGAGAACGACCGCCGGTCGTATGCTACAAATGTGGAGGGGAGGGACACATCAGTCCAAACTGTAGGCGTCAGTCCAAAGCATTTTACAATTGTGGAAGAGAAGGTCACCTAGCCCGATTTTGTCGTGCACCGGAGTTAAGTCTAGCTGGAGTGGAGGCATCAAAGTCCATCCTAGACAAGACAAAACTAGTAGTTCAAGGGAGAGCGTTTGTTTTAACCTCCTAAAAATCAAGGAACTCGAACGAGGTCATCACGGGTAAGCTTATCATAAACTCTAGTGAAGTATATACCTTATTTGATACCGGCTCTACCCATTCTTTTATTTCTCCTACTTGCGCTCAATGTTTAAACTTGACTCCGGAGAAATTGGACTTTGACTTATCGGTTGAAACTCCGTTGGGAGAAACCTTCATTACATCCACGGTTTATAAGCCTTGTTTAATTCAAAAATAGTAACCGCACATTACATGTTGATCTTATTTCTTTAAAAATACTTGTGTTTGACTTAATTCTAGGGATTGATTGGTTAACTACTCATCATGCAAAAATTGAGTGTTTTCGTAAGGTTGTTAGTTTTCATATTTCTAATCAACCTATTATGCGAATTCAAGCGACCAAACCATTAAAATCAATCACGGTCATTTCAAGCCATAAAGTTATTCATTTATTAAAAAATGGATGTCAAGATTTCTTAGCTCATGTCACATATTTAAACAAAAATACGTCAGTTTTGAATGATATTTCTATTGTTAATAAATTTCCTGACGTATTCCCTGAAGAACTTCATGGCCTACCCGCAGAGCGTGAAATTGAATTTTGTATCGACCTTGAACCTGGTACAAAACCCATTTCCAAAGCCACATATCAAATGGCTCATATTAAGCTTCAGGAGTTAAATACCCAATTGCAGGAATTGTTAGACATTAGTTTCATTCGTCCTAGTACGTCTCCTTGGGGTGCACCTGTTCTATTCGAGAAGAAAAAAGAAGGGAGTATGCGACTTTGTATTGACTGCCAAGAATTGAACCATGTCACCATCAAGAATAGGTATCTGTTACCTCACATTGATGACCTGTTTGACCAGTTACAAGGAGCACAATTCTTTTCAAAGATCGATCTTTGTTCTAGATATCATCAGCTTAAGGTTAAAACTGAGGATATTCCAAAGACTGCCTTCAGAACTCAGTACGGGCATTATGAATTCTTGGTCATGTCTTTTCGATTGACGAATGCTCCTGCTGCCTTTATGGATATGATGAACCGAGTATTTAAGGAATATTTGGATCACTTTGTGGTTGTCTTTATTGATGAAATTCTCATATATTCCCAAAGCCGTGAAGATCATGAGCAACACTTGAGGCTGATACTCCAAAGGTTTCGTGAAAACAAGCTTTATGCCAAGTTGAAGAAATGTGAGTTCTGGCTTGAGGAAGTTATATTCCTTGGGCATGTGATATCAAATCATGGAATATATGTTGACCCAGCGAAGATTGAAGCAATTCAAAGCTGGGAGCAACCAAAGTCAATGACCGAAGTACGTAGCTTTCTCGGCTTAGCTGGTTATTATCGGAGATTCGTGGAAGGACTTTCTCAAATCGCTACTCCATTAACTCAAATGACTCAAAAAGATACAAATTTCGGTTGGAGCGAGGAATGTGAGAAGAGTTTTCAAGAACTCAAGGGAAGACTCATTTCAGTACCTGTTCTGACAATACCATCTGGCTCAGAGGGATTTGTCATCTATAGTGTTGCTTCGGGCAAAGGGCTAGGATGTGTTCTCATGCAACATGGGAAAGTCATAGCATATGCCTCTCGGCAACTCAAAAAATATGAGAGGAATTATCTTACTCATGATGTAGAGTTGGCAGCTGTTGTCTTCGCGCTCAAAATTTGGAGGCATTACCTATATGGAGAGAAGGTGGAGATCTATACGGATCATAAAAGCCTCAAATATTTCTTCACCCAAAAGGAACGCAATATGCGGCAACGACGTTGGCTTGAACTGTTGAAAGATTATGATCATACTATTCAATACCATCCTGGTAAAGCGAACGTAATAGCTGACGCATTGAGTAGAAGATCATATGCGGGTATGAGTGCAATATTGTCAACACAAAGGCCCATTTTGTATGACTTACAAAGGATGGAGATAGAGTTAAAGACTCCAGGAACCCATGTGATGATGGCAAATATACGAGTAGAACTGACTTTAATCGATAAAGTTAAAGCTGCTCAAGCTACAGACCTGGAATTGATACGTATGAGGAAGAAAATGCAAGAAGGTGCTATTCCGGAAGCAAGAATCGATGAAGAAGGAATACTTCGAGTCAACTCCAGACTTTGTGTTCCTAAGGACCCTGATTTAATGTATAAAATCATGATGGAGGCGCACAACACACCATTTGCAATCCATCCTGGGAGTACCAAAATGTATCATGATCTTCGACATACATTTTGGTGGAGCAATATAAAGAGAGAGATAGCAAAGTTTATCTCAAGGTGTTTAACTTGTCAACGAATCAAGGCGGAGCATCAAGTACCAAAAGGTCCATTACAACCACTTGAAATTCCAGAATGGAAGTGAGAGCACATTAACATGGATTTCGTTACTTGTCTTCCCAAGGTTTCTCAAGGCATAGATGCAATTTGGGTCATTGTTGATAGATTGACCAAGTCTGCTCACTTCTTACCTATACGAGAAACTTATACACTTGAACGTCTTGTTCGTATGTACATAAATGAAATTGTAAGACTGTTTGGTATGCCAGTATCCATAGTTTCTGATCGAGACCCAAGATTCACTTCATGATTTTGGGTTAGTTTACAAAAATCTATGTGCACGGATTAACGATTTAGTTCGGCATATTATCCTCAGACGGACGAACAATCAGAGAGGACTATTCAAACTCTTAAAGATTTATTAAGACTCTTTGTCCTTAACTTCAAAGGAAGTTGGGACAAGTTCTTACCGTTCGTGGAGTTTTTCTACAATAACAGTTATCAAGCAAGTATTGACATGGCTCCATTTGAAGCGTTGTATGGGAGAAAGTGTCGTTCTCAAGTATACTGGGATGAGGTGGGTGAAGCAACGTTGTTGGGACCGGAGTTGGTACGTATGACTACAGAAAAGATTCAAACAATCCGACAATGTATAAAAACTTCACAAGATCGACAAAAGAGTTATGTTGATCTTCATCGAAAGGATGTAGAATTCGATATTGGAGATCATATGTTGTTACGTGTTGCTCCATGGAAAGGAGTTATGAGATTTGGAAAGAGAGAAAAGCTCAATCCTCGATTCATTGGCCCATTTTTAATTCTCAAGTGAGTAGGAACTGTGGCTTATAGACCCACCTTACCGCCAGGTATGTCTCGTATTCATAACATTTTTCACATATCTATGTTACGTAAATATGTGAAAGACCCAAACCACATTATTGAGTTAGATCCAGGCGAGATACAGGAAGATTTAACGTATGAAGAGTTGCCTGTTAAAATTTTGGATAAGAAGGATCATGTTCTAAGCTCCAAGATTATACCTCAAGTCAAAGTTTTGTGGAGAAACCACGATGTGGAGAAAATGACTTGGGAGTTAGAATCTGAGATGAAGTCAAGGTATCCTCATCTCTTCGACATACCAGATATATACCCTAATTTTGAGGATGATATTTCATAAGAAGGGGAGGTTGTAAGATCCCAACTTTTATGAATAAAGAATAATTTTCTCGAAATATATTTTTGAATATTATGGTGTGGATTTGATATAATGTTATAGTTGTGGGTAATATTTACAAATTTTGTAAAGTAAGCAAGTGGTTATATAATATTCGATTGGTCGGGGAATATTTATTTTAACAGGAAATATTCGTACGACGGCACAATCATTGGTGGACCCCACAACGGAAGTATTGTCGTAGTTAGAAAATGACAAAAATATCTTTCTATAAAAATAACGGCGGAGGTGTTACCGTTAAAACTGTTGAACTACCCGGTAGTAAAAGTACAGTAATACGTGTGGTTGCATAGTAGTACACGGTGTTGATTATTGATGCTTACGTGAGAAGTCACTCAGTTATACTCAATTATTACTACAGTAATTGCTGCATCATATCTCTCATATTATTGATTTAATTATTGTTACAGTATCATCTGCAAAATATATTATATTAATAAATCAATAATTGAGACGGCAAAGTTATTCATATTATTATTTGCAATATTGACAATGTCTAGAAGTTCTGTTAAGGAGAGGTTTGGTCACCAAATTGCGCGCCAATAAGGAGAAATCCTTATCGAAAAGCCCCCTTTCCTGGGAACGACCTGGTTGTTAAATATTATAAATTATAATATTGATGATGAATAAGTTCATGTTGATTAAAGATGAATTCTATATTTCCATTGTGTTGGACTTATTTGTGTTAGTATAATTGATGTCTGGAGGTTATATTGTTCAATCTGGTATTCGGGACACTTTTCGTGTCGGAGTACTATTCACGAGTTACTATTCATAAGTTACTACTCACGAGTTACTATTCATGAGTTACTATTCACGGGATACTATTCACCCGTAAGTTGTATTTATTTTCGGTCCAAATTATTTTTGGGTACAATATTATTCCATGAGGATATTTGCTAATTTTTCAGACCGTTGGTTGAAGATATAATAGTAAATCAATATGGACCGCTAGTGGAAAGTATAATAGTAAATCAATATGGATCACTGGTTTAAAGTTTTAATAGTAAATCAGTATGGACCGTTGTTTTAAGTTTTAATAGTAAACCAATATGGACCGTCCGTTTAAAAGTAAATCAATCTGGACCATTCATGAATTAGTTACTATTCAGTCCATTCTCCTATAAATAGAAGCTCATTCGTTCATTATTTCTTACGAATTCACTGAAACTCTAGAGAGAGAAACTATAGAGAGAAAGAAGAAAAGTGTTCTGCAACTTCACTACTCTAAAATCCAGTTTCTTCTAAGGTAGGGGATATTATTTGTTGTACCCGTAAGGGGTATTCTTTCTTTCTTATTCATGAAGAGAACTTCTATTATTCCATTCTTATTATTCTGTTGGAATAACCTGTTTATGCGAAGTATCACATACATGGTGAAATTCTTCTAATATTCCGTTCTTTATTATTCTGTCTGAATATCCTGTCTGTGCGTTTACGCCAGACCTGGTTCCATTATTTATTATTCTGTCGGAATATCCTGTCTTTGCGTTTACGCCGGACTTGGTTCCATTTTTAATATTCTGTCAGAATATCATGTCTGTGCATTTACGCCGGACCTGATTCAATTATTTACTATTCTGTTGGGAATAACCTATCTGTGCAGTATATCACACGCATGGTGAATCCTTCTATTATTCCATTTTTTATTATTCTGTTGGAATAACCTGTCTACGTGGATTACCACATGCATGGTGAATGATCCTTCGTATTCATTCATTATTAAATTGTGAAAATGATCTGTCTACGTTGATTACCGCATGGCGGGCGAAAATCCATTTGTAGTTTCATATATTCTATTATACTCAGTTGGTCAAAGCTTTGGCTTCTATACTCCATGAACTTAGTGAAATATCCTTGATATTTGTACCTCATTCAGTATCTTTTTATGGAAATATTCTTCTGAACATTCTTGAATTTTACTCCACAAAGAAGTATCATGTTGACAATTTGGACGTTATTTAGTTCAGGATAAATTAACTTATAAATCTTTAAAATTTATTCTTGAACTTGTTTTATTGAATTGTCATCATCCTCATGCTTATATTATGTTAAAAGTCATCTTTGGCTTACGTGCATAGATGGACTTGGTATGATTATGACCAGGGATTATTCGGTATAATCATGACCGTAATGTGACGAATGATGTGGTAAAAGTCCTCATTGGCCTGTAGTTCATTGGTGGACAGTTGTTGGTATGATTATGACCATTGATTATTCGGTATAGTCATGATCATTGATGATTACATGAATATCCTTGGCCGTGGAGCAGGGATGATTCGATTTTATTTATTAAGCTGAATCTCAGCGATAAAGTTGATGAAAAACTTTTTAAATCGTAGAAGATAGTAGATTTTATACTTTACTTGACTCTTCTAATGGATCTCTTGATCCGCGGCAATTAAACTTGTTGTCTATTATATTATTCTATCAGTTTAACATTATTGAAGGCTAATGATAATTTATTCGACATTATCTTAGTCATAATATTTCTTACTGGGCTAGTTGAGCTCACCCTTTCTTACACTGTTCTCTTCAGGAAATGAGAACGTAGCTGGGACTAGTCGGGGAACAGAGTAATGGTCCTTGATGGTGCATTAGTATTCCTCACTATTCTATGAAATAGTGTGATAATAAATATAATAAGGACTCCATTGAGTGTGGATATTGTCTAGATGACAATATTTGTGTTAAAATGCACAGCCTATGTTTTGTCGTATTTTACACGAGTGTTGTATAATTAAGTTGTATTTGTATTCAATACCTTGTATCTGGCGACCCAAGATGGGTGATGTATACCTGTTTTGGGGGCGTCACAGAGAGGCCTCTCAAGTATATAGTGAGTTTTAGTTTTACATTTTGATTTATATATTACAATGCTCTATCTTGATGCCTAATCAATGCGTGGCTAAATAGTTGTTAGGAGATTATGGATTAATTTTAAGCTTGGGATTTGATATCTTCATATTATAGTTTTTAATATCTTTAATTGATTTAGGAGTAAGAAAAAACAAAACAACTGAAAACATATATTTTAGCAGTTTTTTTGAATTGGTAGCATTTATATTTGTGTGCAATTTGGTGACTCCTATTGTGTTAATTTGATGTTGAATTGTGCATATAGTTGATTGTAGTTTATTTTAGATGATATGAGGTGTGTTTTGAAATCTGATGCAATAGTATGAGATGAAGATCTAGTAGCGGTTAATTGAAGATGGTGAATAAGGTCAATCTAACGAATCAGGTTCTTTCGACCAAAAACCTCATTGAAGCCTCTCTAATGGGTAACAAACTATTTCTTTGATGGGTGTTTGAATCGATTAAAAAAGTCATTTGACGAAATTTTATTTAATTTTAGCTTAGAATTAGTTGGTTTTGGTCAGGTAGTTTTATACCTCACTGAATCCTCTCTAATGGGTAACAAAATATTTCTTTGATGGGTATTTGAATCGATTAAAAAAGTTATTTGACGAAATTTTATTTACTTTTATCTTAGAATTAGTTGGTTTTGGTCAAGTAGATTTATGCTTTCTTTATAATATTTTTAGTCTTTGTTTGGATGCTGAAAAGATCAAGTGAGGAAAAGAAACTAAAAAAAAGAAAGGAAAAGTCTTTCTTAATAAACTCAAGGAAGTTGGAAAGATCAAGTGAGGAAAAGAAACTGAAAAGAAAGAAAGGAAAAGTCTTTCTTAATAAACTCAAGTAGAATTTTATTATGTACTACTATCATATAAAAAGTATAAGTAATAGTGCTCATATTTAGTGTAATGGACTGTAGATAAAACTCTTATAGCTTTAACATTTCATTTTCTTTTCCACTTTCCTTTCTGATTTCTATTTGAAGGGTTATCTCTATGTAAAAGTAGGAGTAAGCTTTAAGCCGTGGAAATTTTGGTAATTTCAGTTATTAAATTTTAAAATGCTAATTTATAGCTTCTTGATTGTTATAGTAGCTTATGACCCCCCCCCCCCCCCACCCAAAAAAAAAATGCTTTTCTATATACCATAATATGTTCTAAATGTGTTTATAGTTGTGATTTAAGAGTTTTCTTTCAAAATTGTTATATCCTTGATGTAAATAAAGGCAGCAAAGGCGATCTCAATTTCAAATCGACTCTTAATTAATTTAAGCTAATTTCGTTCAATTTCGCTGAGTTAAATATCGAGTTGGTCTAATCTTCCTCTTCCTCAGCCTTTTCCTCAGCAACGATCCGTCTTTATCATCAATTTCAAAAACTGGCGAGTGATCTCAAGTGAAGTGGAAGGTGAGGGGTTTTCCACAACTATTCCTCTCATTTCCTCTGTCCATATTCAACCCACCCAATCTCTTCTTATCCATATATTCACTCTAAAACCATTTAACATCCCTAATTTTTTACATCATTCAATAGTAAACATATATATATATATATATGAAGCTAATTTTATTTCGCTAAATATGAAGTTATAAGCAAGATTTCCTTCCGTGTGATTTAACAAGCGAGTAGGAAAATGGAGACAGACATGATTCTAGAGAGAGAAAGGAACCTGGTGGATCGAAATAGGGAAATAGATTCTGAAGAGCTGCAGATCGAAGAAGTCGATGATCTTTCAGAATTTTTTGATGAAGATGATTTCAAGTATTGAAAATTCACATATTTTTTTTCATAATATAATGTATTTCTTTCCATTTTTCAGCTTACTAATTTACTTAACTTATATTAAAATGATTATAATACTATTTAATTTGGGGCTTAAGATTATAATCATTCTGGAATGTAATGTAAGCATAGCTCGGTCATGTGTGAAATTATAGTTGTATATGTTGAAATATCCATCTTAAAACCAATTGGTACCAAGTAGAGAGGCCTCTCAAGTATATAGTGAGTTTTAGTTTTACATTATGATTTATATATTATAATGCTCTATTTTGATGCCTAATCAGTGCATGGCTAAATAGCTGTTAGGAGATTATGGCTTAATTTTAAGCTTGGGATTTGATATCTTCATATTACAGTTTTTAATATCTTTAATTGATTTAGGAGTAAGAAAAAACAAAACAACTGAAAACTTATAATTTAGCAGTTTTTTTTGAATTGGTAGCATTTATATTTGTGTGCAATTTGGTGACTCCTATTGTGTTAATTTGATGTTGAATTGTGCATATAGTTGTTATAGTTTATTTTAGATGATATGAGGTGTGTTTCGAAATCTGATGCAATAGTATGAGATGAAGATCCAGTAGCGGTTGATTGAAGATGGTGAATAAGGTCAATCTAACGAATCAGGTTCTTTCGACCAAAAACCTCATTGAAGCCTCTCTAATGGGTAACAAACTATTTCTTTGATGGGTGTTTGAATCGATTTAAAAAGTCATTTGACGAAATTTTATTTAATTTTAGCTTAGAATTAGTTGGTTTTGGTCAGGTAGTTTTATACCTCACTGAATCCTCTCTAATGGGTAACAAACTATTTCTTTGATGGGTGTTTGAATCGATTAAAAAAGTTATTTGACGAAATTTTATTTAATTATAGCTTAGAATTAGTTGGTTTTGGTCAGGTAGATTTATGCTTTCTTTATAATATTTTTAGTCTTTGTTTGGATGCTGGAAAGATCAAGTGAGGAAAAGAAACTGAAAAAAGAAAGGAAAAGTCTTTCTTAATAAACTCAAGGATGTTGGAAAGATCAAGTGAGGAAAATAAACTTAAAAGAAAGAAAGGAAAAGTCTTTCTTACTTAATAAACTCAAGTAGAATTTTATTATGTACTACTATCATATAAAAAGTATAAGTAATAATGCTCAAATTTAGTGTAATGGACTGTAGATAAAACTCTTATAGCTTTAACATTTCATTTTCTTTTCCACCGTCCTTTCTGATTTCTATTTGAAGGGTTATCTCTATGTAAAAGTAGGAGTAAGCTTTGAGCCGTGGAAATTTTGGTAATTTCAGTTGTTAAGTTTTAAAATGCTAATTTATATCTTCTTGATTGTTATAGTACCTTATGATCCCCCCCCCCCCCCCAAAAAAAAATGCTTTTCTATATACCATAATATGTTCTAAATGTGTTTATAGTTGTGATTTAAGAGTTTTCTTTCAAAATTGTTATATCCTTGATGTGATTTTTCCTATTGTAATAGTTGGCTTATAAGGTGTACATTATGGTATGTTAGTTTTAAAATATTTGTATTATGTATTTTACATTAGAGACTCTGGCTCTCTTTTCTTAATTTTTTTTGTATTTATAAAAATTATTATTTATGTTGCCAGTCAAATATCAATGAACACTTTGGTCATAACTCAATTTTCATTTGATAGTAAATATAGGTTATCAGACATACTGTTATATATGAAACAATTATATGATCTTGAATAATATTTCTATTTGCTACATCTTTGACATCTATTCCTTGCCTTCCAACATTCTACCACTTAGGAAAGCAATCTACTACATGGCCATAATAGTTTGTAAACATTACATTTAGGTTTAAAATAATTCCAGGACCTCAATTTGTGTAGTTGGTATATAGAGAACAAATAGCAGAATCATGTGACGCAAGTCTTGGCGATTATAGTTTCTTTTCCTTGAATTTGATGAAACATTTTATAAATATTGGGTGCTATAACTATTACTTACTTTGGCTAACTTGGTACACTATAAGTGTTTGAAATATTGAGTTTGTTCTAAATGCCACATAATTGTGAATCTGCAGGTCTATATCATTTGCTGATTTTTTTTTTATACTTTATTTATTTCAGTTATGTCAATATAAATTCTAACTTTGCATCGCTGACAATTTTGTTCTGATTAGAATGCAATATGAAGTGTTATAGGGAATAGAAGTTCTATAGATTAACTAAATATATCTTTAAATAAATTGGCTTGGATTGCAATTGGCTTAAGTTCTTCTTTCAGGTAGGACTGTAGGTGTAACTCAATTAATCGATCAAATTATGTTTCCTTCTAATGGTTCATGGCTCGAAATTAAGCAGGCTTGAAGGTAGGAGCTAGAAGGGAACTAATATATAGTTAAAACCTCATAATGCCAGGGGTAGCTTGAGCATTATACATTCATATGTTGTCTTCAGTAATTGAAAATATGGGCTCACTATGTTGCAAACACTGACATGATCCAACTGATACTGGAGAAAATGCTCACGTATAGATGCTTGATGTTTTCATTGTTTGCATTATTTTTTGTAGTCTTTGTTATAGTAACTCAGCAAATCTATTACACTATATGTTCATCTTCTCATTTTATATACCGTATAAAGGCTTAACTTTGTTTTTTAATACTCCATCCGTCCCAGGATAAAAGTCCTTATTATTATTTTGATTAGTCCCATGTTAAATGTCTACTTTCCTTTAATAACCAAACTTTTATACATTTTTTCCTATTATGCCCGTAGCATTAAATATCTCATACTTTTCTTATTCTAATTCTCTCCATATTTAATGGCATTATTATGGGCAATTTTGTCATTTTATTCCTTTTCTTAATATGCGTGAAAAGTCCACCAGGACTTTTATCTTGGGACGGAGGGAGTAAAAACTTTCAGACTGCAGAGATAGAAATGCAAAATAAGCTAGAAACAAAGGCGGAGAAACATATACAAAAACGTCTATTACTTAGCGTTAAACTTCATGGTTTTCATGTTTATGTTGTTGGCAAATCAACAAATAGTTGTATGTCAAGTAGTAAATTCATTTTGCATCTCATTGTGTTTTTACCCCCTTGAAAAAATTTCATTAATTTGTTAGGTTGAATGAAAATTATATATTTGATTGAGAAGGAGAGGATGTTGCTATCATAATATTTGGAATCATTTAAATCCTTTTATCCACATTCTCTCATGTTCAATCCATATATGCCCATTAATTTTGAGATTTTTTAATTCAATTTTAAACTATTAAATTTTTGTTGTTTTAATGCCACATCAATTGCATCCTTAGAATCTCATTTTTATTTGTTTATTTACTTGATTTGCATGTTGCAGGTGGTTGCATTTGTTACATTTGGAAATCATTAATCAGCAATAGCGGCTTTGAATTCACTAAATGTGAGAAACAATCAGTATTTTACGTTTTTAATATATTTGTCATTTTGTAAACTTTATGTATATAGTAAATGCATTCATTAGGTTTTTTTACCACAATCAACATATGTATTGTTTATTTCATTTTATTATCTTAGATAACTCAATTGTGATAAATTTGCTTCACGAAAGAATGCTATTGAAAAGTCTTTTAAAAAATTATTGGAAAAAAATATCATTCTCATCGCATAGTTAACAAATTATTCAATCTATTCTTCAAACTAGCCCGTACATTGCACGGGTTATCAACTAGTATGGATTAATGGTACGTAATCCCTCTAATTGACTATATATTTTCATTTTCTTTCTTCTTCATTATAATATGTAGGAAAATCTTAACTTTCTCTAAATTTTTGATTTCATACATCTATTCATTCGGTTTCACAAAAATAGAGTTATATTTATCAATTTTCATTTTACAAATACTGTTCACTTTTTAATGATAATATTATAAAATAGCACAATATTTTATATTTGCATTGTAATTTAATTTTTTTTATCATATATTTCACACCATATACTAAACTAAAAATTTTATGTATAATATTTTAATATTCATATTTGGCAAAAATACTTTTCTATTTTATGTTTATTTTTAAAAGTAATAAATTTGTTAATTTTGTTATTTGTTGAAAATTATAAATTGTTAGTTTAGTAATAATGACTTGATAGAAAAACAAGAATGACCAGTTTTAAAATCGAAATTGTTATTTTATATTACGGTTAGTAGAAAACGACTTTTTTATGAAATATAAAAATTATAAAATATGATATTTTCTTGTAATTGAGTAAGTATGATCTAATAATCTAACTTCAACAATGACTTTATTTCAAATTAGGTTGTGACATGGTCAAAATATTTTAATATTATTTAATATCGTATTCATTTCATCTAAAATATGAGATCTTTGTTGACTTTTTAACAATGAATATAAGCTTTAAGATATATTAGCATGGGTGGATCCGGCCGCGGAGTTCAGTAGAGTCAAATTCGGGGAAAAAATTATTTAAGAATAATTTTTTTATAAAATGAATTAATCAGAAAACTAAATAATCCTTAAATATTATTTACAATAACATTTTTCAAGGTTTCATTGCTTAAAATTGTTGCATGATAACCTCATTTTTTATAGTTGAAAAAATATCACGCTAAATGTAAGTTACTAATGTATCATTATATAGGTTTCATTGGAGTTGGGTTTTGCTTAAAAACTGAAACAATATCCACCGTTGTATATTATTAATAACTAATGTATAGCCAAATAAAAACAACAAATATAAAAATCAAAATAGTATCAACATTAAACGTTATACTATGCAGATTAAAAGTACATTTTGTATTTGGATACGTAACTGTTTCGCAAGGTTTTTCATCCATTAATTTAACCAACTAACATAATTTAGTACAATTATAATCGGATTAAATTACAAAGTGACAAATTTTGAGATAAAAGAAGTGTTAAGTGAAAAAAAAAAACGATAATAGAAAAGGAAGATGGAAAATAAATCATGGACTTATCTTGCATATGATAATGTTTTATTCTATCTTTTTTCTTTTATTCGTTTCTAAATAATATTTTAAATAAACAAGGAATCAAATAATTTGAATTTACACAAAAGAGTCAGCTTCCTCACCCTAGTTTGCGGTAAATATTTGTTAAAATATACTTACAATCAAATATTTTTATTTATCTAAATTGAGATACTTACCGTCAAAGATTTTTAATTATCTAAACTCACATAATACCCACTAAGCTTATAAAGTTAATTAGAGCCATAGAGGACAGGGAGGGTATATAAGTCTAGTTAGAAAGCCAAAAAATCAAAACAAGTTCCTTGCATAATATACAACAGTAGAAATTCCCTGCCCCATGCTTGGGCCCGCCGCTGTATATTAGAAGTATACAAAATTCTATGAAAGTCTTGGTAAAAAGTCTATAAAAATTTGTTACTTATTTTATGGAGTCTTTAAAAGTAATTTTAAAAGTCATTAAAATATATAAACTCTACAAAAGTCTCACTTTGAAAAAGTATTTAAAAGTCTTATTAAATACACAATTCTAGATCTTTGTTGACTTTTTAACAAGAATATAAGATTTGAGATATATTAGAAGTATACAAAAGTTTATGAAAGTCTTGGTAAAAAGTCTATAAAAGTTTGTCACTTATTTCATAGAATCTTTAAAAGTAATTTTAAAAGTTTTTAAAATATTTAAACTCTACAAAAGTCTCTCACTTAAAAAGTATTTAAAGTTTTTATTGAATACACACTCCTTATAAATTTTTATTGAATACACACTCCTTATATCAGAATGGAGTTTTTATTGCCTTGACGCGTGAACCTTCTTAGTCTTTTTACAAGCATAACAAAGTCCTCATCATCGTCTTCGTCATAGTCGGAGTCAATCTCAGTGTTAACCTTGGATGCACTTTTAGTTACTTTGAGAGCAACACCCTTATCTTTCTTTCTTCCTTCTGATAGGGGTTCAGCTCGTTGAGTCAGCTCCGGTTCGTATGTCAAAAGATTGTCATATAGCTGTTGAACTGTCATCTCATGAAGATTCTTTGACTCTCTAATAGCAGTGGTTTTGGCATCCCACCTACTTTGTAGGGCTCTCATGAACTTTATGATTAGATCTTTATTTGGATAGATCTTTCCATAGGCTCGTAGAGAGTTGAGCAGTACGTTGAATTGCTCGTAGGTGGAAGTGGCGTTTTCTCCTTGAACATGAGCAAACATTTCATACTGTTGTGTCAAGAGAGATTTTTTGTTTTCTCATACTTCTTCCGTTCCTTCGTGCATGATGAGTAGAGCTTCCCAAACCTCCTTCGATGTTTTGTTGTTAACAACATTTTCGAACAGATCATCTTCTAAGGATTGAAACAGAATGTTTTTGGCCTTCTTGTCTAGCTGGACAGCTCTCTTCTCGTTGTCAATCCATTCTTCTTTGACTTTGATTTGTATTCTGTTTGGATCATCGGTAGTTGGTGCAAGCTTTGTTAGAATATAAGGCCTATTCTGAATAGTCTCAAATAGATCTTCATCTACTGAGTCCATGTATGCTTGCATCCTAACTTTCCAGTTTGCAAATTTATCTTTGTTGCATATTGGTGGCTTGTTGCCTCCTCCAGTCCTTGATTCGCTTGGTAAGTGTGCCATTATATCTACTTAAGCTTTGAAGGCTGTATAATAGAACCTGCTCTGATACCAATTGTTAGTTCCCGGAGGCACAATAATTATCTGGAAGGGGGGGTAGGGTTGAATAGATATTTAAAAATCTTTTTGTTTTAACTTAGTAGTTGATAATGATTAAAACTTTTGCAGAATTAATATTAGTTTTAACCTCCTTTAAGATAGTGAGTTTATGAGAGTGAGGCAGATATAACAGTTATAGCAAGAATGTAAAAGACTGATGAGTGAGTTTTATACACATAAATTGGATACATTCGGGCTTAATTTATTGTTGTTCTCAAGTCTTTTAGGATGTTTTTATGTGTTTGTGTCTATTCATGCATGTTTTATATTGTTTTGTAGGAATTAGGACAAAAGTTGCATGGATCGACGTTCGGGGTGGCTAGATGCGCGTTTTCGGCTTGCCATTTACACAGCAGTCACTTCAGAGTCAATTTGACTATAGCTCCGGACATTGTTTTGAAATACTTCAAGAATGAAAGTTGTAGATCTACTTTTCCTCTTTCCAGAACATCTTGAATCATCTAAATCGGAGTTCGGACGAAGAAGTTATGGCCATTTTCCCAAAGGACGTCGGAGTAGAAAATGTTGACTTTTTGACCGGAGCCGGGGCGCCCATTTCTAGTGTATTTCCAGCGCCGGGGCGCTGGGGGGCAGAATGCCAGCGCCGTGCCCAGCGCCGGGGCGCTGGGGAAGGGCCTGGTGCGGGCCTGGACGCGTTTTGGGCGAATTTTGACACCTTTTTGACTCCAAATTGGATTGGGATTGTTCCTAAACTAAAAATTGGACTTGTAACCTATAAATACATAATGTAAGACATAAAATAAGGTGGAGATTACATAGCTTAGCTTAGAAATTACATAGCTTAGCTTAGAGATTACATAACTTAGATTAGAACATAACCCTAGTTCTTATTAGTTTTGGAGATTGAAGCAACTTGGAGACCATTGAAGATCAAGAGCAAGAGCAAGAGGGGAGCATCAGATTTGCTGACAACAGATTCTATTCTCTTCTCTCATCTTACTTTTATCTTTTAATGTCTATTCAGTTGTGGATTCTTGGTTTCCATTCATTAATTATGAACTAACTCTTTTATTGAGATTTCAATTGAACTTTTTATGGCTATGAATTAGTTATTCATTATATTCCAGTTATTTATGTTAAAGTGAGTTGTTTATCTTGTCTTGTGCATATTGCTTAATTATCTGATCAGTAATTACTTTGTTACTCTAGAAGGAATTGGAAGAGGAATTCTAGGGTTAGAACTGGGCATGATAACATGTGACTTAATTATTTGCAAAGTGAATAATTAGGTTTGTGAATTGAATGGAAATATCTGTTCACCGCATGTAACACATAAGGAATTGGAATTGAAGGAGTTTAATTCAATTATTTTGCATAGGAATATAGCAAGATTAATCTGGATTAAATAGAAGGCAATTGATCACTTGGAAAAGGACTTTTGGCATTTGAGAATTCCTGTTAACAATTCAGTAGACATAATAATTGGGATAATTGGATAATTGATTTATAATTCATAATTGGGGATATTGAAGTCTTAATCTTTATTTATTTGAATTCATTCGTTAAAATCATAGTTTTAATTGGTTAATTTAGTTTTCTTAATTAGAAAAAACACAATTTGAGATTGTTTAAATAAAATTAGTTTGGTTAAGAATTAGTACTTGGTGATTTTTATTAAATAATTCCTCGTGGGAACGATACTTTTCTTATCATTTTATTACTTGTTGATCGTGTATACTTGCACGTATTCATTGATTGCGAAATCGATCAACAAGTTTTTGGCGCCGTTGCCGGGGAATTAATTTAATAATTATTTACCAATATTAATTTCAATCAAATTAGTCTTAATTTAAACATTTTTATTTTTATTTTTAATTCTCTTTCTATATTTCTCTCTTTTCAGGTACCATGGATGACTTTGTGTATCAATGGCCATACACGAACATGACTCAACCAGAGAGGATATCAAGTTTGGAAGAAGCCTTAGAAAAATTCATTAGAGCTTCTGACAAAAAGAACGAGGAACAAGATAAGAAAATGAATCAAGTAGAGCTGAATTTGCAAAGCCACGGGGCGTTGATCAAGAATCTGGAAAATCAAGTGGAACAGATAGTACATGCGTTGAACAACCGTCCTCAATACACCTGGCCCTATGACACAGATTCCGAGACTGATGGTGAGCCCGAGCCAAATCTACAAACTGGATGAGCCACGAGATGAAAAAGAGGAGACAAGTGGGGATAATGACAACAAGGTCGGTGAAGAACTAATTGTGAGACCCAATGATGATGAGCCAATGTTGTTTATGCCTCAAGTGCCTTCTCCTCCACAGTTCAAGAGTCCGGTTAGATTTGCAAAACCTTGTCCGATTGGTAGTCATGTCGTCGGCAATACTCTCTGTGATGTAAAAGAAAGTACACCTTCGAAACTATGGTGGGATGAAAAAGAGAAGATAGAGGAAGATTCCATTATGTTTATTAAGCTTCAATGCCCTAATCTGATCATCGACATAATGGAGGAAACACCTAGTGGTTTGTCGTTCTTAATGGGGATCCTATCTACAAAGAGCATGCTAGGTGACTTTAATACAATGGCTATCGTAAATGGAAACCTACCAAAAGCTATATTATTTCCGATGGATGGAGGGTTCCTCAACTTTCGAAGAGGAATTGGATAGCATTGACCAGACAAAGTCAGGCTGAGACTATAAAACAAGCGCTTATTGGGAGGCAACCTAAGTTTAATTTTTATTTTTTATTTTTAGTTTTTATTAAGTTTTATATTAGTAGTTTTGAATTTGCATTTATTTAGGATTTAATAAAATTGCTTCTATCATGGTTTTACAGGTTATTCAAGTCAAATTCAAGTGTGGTGCCCAATTTGTTCCATGTGTTTAGCCTATTCTCCAAACTTAGCGGACAAGGAGGAAGATTGCTATATTTTCAGGGAAGTCCTCTGCTTTAATTTTTTCTATTGTAGCCATTGAGGACAATGTCTAGATTAAGTTTGGGGGCATTTTAGTGTCGTATTGCATATAGTTAGATTAGGTTATATCGTATTTTTGTAAGTTCGTTATGTTTTCGGGTTATTTACATGTAGTTTTTGCATTCAGTTTTTTGTTTAAAAAAAAAATTTAAAAATTACAAAAATAGTAGTTAGTTTACTATGTTTGTTGCAGTTAGTTTATACTTGCATGATTCCAACTGTTAGATAGTAAAAGTCTATTTTGGCCAATGATGAGACTGAAGTTAAGTAGATAAGTATAGTATTGAATATTAAGGCTTTGATGTGATCTCTTGTTATGAATTGAATCTTTTCCTGTTTGAAACTGGTATAATCAAGGTTAGCACGTTAATAACAGCCATGTTGACTGATTAAGTTTAAATTGATACATAATGGATTTCTTAAGGATAATATTAATGTGAAGGAATGAAAGACATGAATAGGCGGAGATGACTAAATTTTGATAAAAACTTAAGTTTGGGGGGAAATTTTGGGGTATATAAGCTTTAAAAAAAACATGTTGAGTCTTGTGGTGGGTTGAGGAGAAACACTCCCCATAAACACAAGCGTGAGATGGAGCGTAAAACGCACTCACCAACCATCTATAAAAAAAAAGAAAAAAAGAGAAAAAGAAAAAAAAATTACCGTGGCTAGTTTTGTTTCGGGGCCTTTGTTACTTGAGTAAGTACGCCCGAAGGGGTATCTTAAAACCTAGCGCCCTAAGGTCTTATATGGTCTGGGAGTCGTTGGTCGAAAGCTCGCTAAGGGGTGACACTGTTAGCCTAATGGAATGAGACATTGCACAGTCATGGTTAAAAAAAAAAACAATAAAACGGAAAAAGAGCAAAAAGCCCCCGTAATGAAAAGTAAAGCATAAGTATCCCAGATTGGACTATTGAACTTGGTGGATGTTTAACTTTAGTTGGATCTAGTTTGTTCGTGAATTTTATGAGTTTTCACTGTATGATGCCTTCGAAGATATCTATTATGTCTTAAATTTGATTTTATATCAGTTAACATTGTTGTGGAGCACACACGCACTATATCAGTGATAACAGTCTAAGATTTGATGATTGATTGGGAAATTACTGATTTGTTTTAATATGATGTATTATCATGTTTACTTGATTTCTCTAAGGCCAGTTGAATAGACTTGTTTCTGTCATTACTGTTGGATTTGTAGGCATATAGATTAGTTTCATTACATTGCATTGCATAACATTTTTGTGTTTTTACTTGAGGACAAGCAAAGGATTAAGTTTGGGGGTATTTGATGAGTGAGTTTTATACACATAAATTGGATACATTCGGGCTTAATTTATTGTTGTTCTCAAGTCTTTTAGGATGTTTTTATGTGTTTGTGTCTATTCATGCATGTTTTATATTGTTTTGTAGGAATTGGGACAAAAGTTGCATGGATCGACGTTCGGGGTGGCTAGATGCGCGTTTTCGGCTTGCCATTTACACAGCAGTCACTTCAGAGCCAATTTGACTATAGCTCCGGACATTGTTTCGAAAAACTTCAAGAATGAAAGTTGTAGATCTACTTTTCCTCTTTCCAGAACATCTTGAATCATCTAAATCGGAGTTCGGACGAAGAAGTTATGGCCATTTTCCCAAAGGACGTCGGAGTAGAAAATGTTGACTTTTTGACCAGCGCCGGGGCGCCCATTTCTAGTGTATTTCCAGAGCCGGGGCGCTGGGGGGCAGAATGCCAGCACCGTGCCCAGCGCCGGGGCGCTGGGGAAGGGCCTGGTGCGGGCCTGGACGCGTTTTGGGCGAATTTTGACACCTTTTTGACTCCATATTGGATTGGGATTGTTCCTAAACTAAAAATTGGACTTGTAACCTATAAATACATGATGTAAGACATAAAATAAGGTGGAGATTACATAGCTTAGCTTAGAAATTACATAGCTTAGCTTAGAGATTACATAACTTAGATTAGAACATAACCCTAGTTCTTATTAGTTTTGGAGATTGAAGTAACTTGGAGACCATTGAAGATCAAGAGCAAGAGCAAGAGGGGAGCATCAGATTTGCTGACAACAGATTCTATTCTCTTCTCTCATCTTACTTTTATCTTTTAATGTCTATTCAGTTGTGGATTCTTGGTTTCCATTCATTAATTATGAACTAACTCTTTTATTGAGATTTCAATTGAACTTTTTATGGCTATGAATTAGTTATTCATTATATTCCAGTTATTTATGTTAAAGTGAGTTGTTTATCTTGTCTTGTGCATATTGCTTAATTATCTGATCAGTAATTACTTTGTTACTCTAGAAGGAATTGGAAGAGGAATTCTAGGGTTAGAACTGGGCATGATAACATGTGACTTAATTATTTGCAAAGTGAATAATTAGGTTTGTGAATTGAATGGAAATATCTGTTCACCGCATGTAACACATAAGGAATTGGAATTGAAGGAGTTTAATTCAATTATTTTGCATAGGAATATAGCAAGATTAATCTGGATTAAATAGAAGGCAATTGATCACTTGGAAAAGGACTTTTGGCATTTGAGAATTCCTGTTAACAATTCAGTAGACATAATAATTGGGATAATTGGATAATTGATTTATAATTCATAATTGGGGATATTGAAGTCTTAATCTTTATTTATTTGAATTCATTCGTTAAAATCATAGTTTTAATTGGTTAATTTAGTTTTCTTAATTAGAAAAAACACAATTTGAGATTGTTTAAATAAAATTAGTTTGGTTAAGAATTAGTACTTGGTGATTTTTATTAAATAATTCCTCGTGGGAACGATACTTTTCTTATCACTTTATTACTTGTTGACCGTGTATACTTGCACGTATTCATTGATTGCAAAATCGATCAACAAAGACACAGTCGTTTTAAGTGGTTCAGAGCACTTAAAGCTCCTAGTCCACTCTTCTACTCCCCAAGTAGGAAATCCACTAAGGATTTCTTTTACACTTTTTGAATCACTTAGATTCCTTCTAGACCAGCAGTCTAGGAACTTCTTAGTTCACTCTTGAACTCTTCAAGTCCAGCAGACTTGGCTCCTTTTCAGTTCACTTAGAACTCTTCAAGTCCTTCTGACTTAGAACTTTTTCTTCAGTTGATTGGTAGATGTTGAGTTCTTGATGGGTGCTACTCAGTTGCTGTTTAAGCACTTGTTCGAAAGAACTGAGAAACTGAGCAAGCTTTTCTTTTTCACAGATCGTAGAGTTGAGCGTTGAGAGTTCTTATACGTTTTGTTCAATGCTTGCTTAGTTCTCTCATTTGCTTGATTTGCATATATGTGATCTTGAAAACTATCTGTTGGATCCATCCATTGAAGCATTAAATGCGTTTGACATTTTCTATTCTTTGATGGAGACTTTTCTGCACATCTTCTGAATTGCATTCTGGCCCACTGACACAGCAGACTGCTTTCTCACCTAACACCTGAAAAGGTGTTTTTCCCTTTACCATTGTTACTTTCCTTAGCTTCTTCAATTCGCTTCTTTGTTGTATACTAAGGATATCTTTTATGCCTTTGGGACTGGTGAGTACTACAACGTTTAGAACCCATTCCACATTTATTGGAGTTTGTCTCCACACAAAACGCGAGGCTTGAAGATGCTTCTGATACAAGGCAGGTGATACTCTACGATTCAGATCGTGGTGACTTGTCGCCTTGATGCTTGGTCTGATGCTATCAGCATAGAGCACTATGATTTCTCTTATATACTTACACATTACGATCTTCTCTTGCTTGAGTTGTAAACTTTATGTTTCCGAGAGCACACAACGATCTCTGAGTTGGCTCGACAAACGTTAGGACCACTCTACGATTTCCGAAGAGGCCCTTCAAGGCAGGCAAACTACGATCCTTGAAGCTCTACGTTTCTGCCTTGGCTTCTGCAATCTTGATCAGATTGATACACTGCGAATTCTTCGAAGCCTATCTATTACATCTCAAGATCAACCTAACAGATTTGATCTCTCTATCTATAAATTCATTTACAGAATGATACATATTAAGAGCTTAGATCAACCTAACAAATTTGATTTATCACTAAGTATAGTCCTTGTACATATATTCCTTGAAGGACTTTACATATAATCATGAGCATTTACATTTAAACATCAAATCAAAATATGTACTCTCCCAACAGTGTTGATTCTTTCTTATCCTCCATCATAATAGCCAGTTAGATCTGAAATTAATGATTGTTTGATATACTATGGTTTTCTAATATACCTTTTTATAAATTGTGACTCAAACAAAGGATTTTGGAATGGAACTTCCTTCCATTTTGCTCGACAAACGGGGCAAATCTGATTTCCGTGTTTTACATCGGAGATGATGCAGTAGAAGTGGAAGGAGTGTGAATATTATGCAGAGAAAATGGCATGGCCTTGGCTTTGTTTCATGGTGGTTAAGCATATTGAGCAATTAGTAGATCTAGGCATTTGGAGATAAATGATGGGTTTGAATTAGATGACGGAGAAGGAGATGAACAGTAAGAACATTTAAGCTAATTTAAACATTAAAATAATCATTTTTACTACATTTAATTTATTAATTTTCCAAGTAAAAATGCATGCATATAAATGTCAAAATAAAATTATAAATATGTATGTATATAAAATCAATAAGAATTGTAAAAATAAATTTATAAATATGTATGTATATAAAATCAATAAGATTTGATTTGTAATTTTAGTATATT
Source organism: Panax japonicus (assembly GCA_020205505.1). Taxonomy (NCBI): domain Eukaryota; kingdom Viridiplantae; phylum Streptophyta; class Magnoliopsida; order Apiales; family Araliaceae; genus Panax; species Panax japonicus. The sequence goes on along the minus strand of CM035105.1, from coordinate 43,579,908 downwards.
TTAATTTTATAATTTTTTTAATAATTATACTTGTTACTAATTATCCAAAAACCTATTTTTGTATAATCACAAAAATAAGAATTGATTTTTTCCTCCTCTTTTTAATAAAAATGATTATTTCTTAAATTTGATTAAATTAAATTATAAATTTTAATATTTTTATAAATTTAAAATAAAAATTATTTGATAAAATTAAAATAAAAATTATTTGATAAAATTAAAAATTATTTGCATATAAAAGTATAAATTTATTTATCCTAGTTAGAAAAGAAAAAAAAATATTATCACCAAATTGACTCAATTATAATTTTAATGTCCGAATTTGAAAAGATTTTTAATTTGAAAATATTTTTAATTCTATAATTTTTTATAATTTCCTCAATTATAAAATTATAAAATTCTTGGTGTGTTAGTGTTTTCTTGACATATTTACCCTCAAATGATTAATAATTGTTTTAAAAAATATTTGAAATAATTTTTTTAATTACACATAAGCATGTTATTTTTTAATTTATTTTCTAATTTTTTGGTAATTTTTTTAATTTATATTATTATATTTGTAAAGAATTAAATAAAAATGCATTTAATATTAATTAAAAAATAATTAAATATATTTTTCTTTTATTTTGTTGTTTTTTGACTAACTTTTCTAATTTATATTATTATATTTGTAAATAATTAAATAAAAAATCATTTGATATTAATTACAAAATAATTAAATATATTTTTCATTTATTTTCTTTTTTTTGACTAACTTTTCTAATTTATATTATTATATTTGTAAAGAGTTAAATAAAAATTCATTTGATATTAATTACAAAATAATTAAATATATATTTCATTTATTTTATTAATTTTTTGACTAAATTTTCTAATTTATATTATTATATTTATAAATAATTATACAAATTCATTTGATATTATTTAAACATATTTTATTTATTTATTTTCTTATTTTTTAGCAAACTTTTCTAATTTATATTATTATTTGTAAATAATTAAATAAAAATTCATTTGGTATTAATTATAAAAATAATTAAATATATTTTTCATTTATTTTCTTGTTTTTTCCCCTTACTTTTTAATTTATTTTAACATATGTTGTTTTATTTAGAATAAATCTTTCATTTTCTCCATAAATTATTTCCTCAATTTCCACGTAAGAAAGCCACATGGGATGATTTGTGCCACATAAGAATTTTTTTTTACACGTATGCAACTGATGTGGACATTTTCGTTAAAAGTCAACAGTCTTAACGGATTTTCTAACGGTTTGTTAGTAAAGTAAGGTATAGTGAGTTGACTGTAAGAAAAATCGATTTTGTGACTCACTTGTAAGTTGACCTATAGTACAGTGACTAAATAAGTATTTCACCCATTTTTGAATAGACAAGTGGGCTTCGTCCTTCCTGGCTCCGTATTTTTTACATACATAAAGTTTTGTTTAAAAAAAATGTTATAACTTAAAATCAAAAATTGCCCCAAATAAATTTACAACGTCTTTTCATACTAACCTACAACGTTTTATCAAAAAAACGTTATGCCAAAAAATGCTTATTTAAGTCATTTTTTTTACTAATTTGTACTAGTGGGAGGTCTCACCGATAAAGGCCATCGAAAATAAGGTTGGAAATTTTTTCACCTATTGAAACGACGAGTCATAAGTCCATTGATTACAGAATCAAAGCAAAAATTTCGAGGAAGTATTTTAAACAAGTTTTCTTTACTTTTTTTGATTTCTCAGAGTAAAGAAAAATAGGGAGCATGATGGACTCCATAATTTATACTTCCAAAACCAAGGGAAGTACTACTACTTCTCAAACCAAGGGAATATATGATTCCTTTTTAATATCTTGAGAAATTTATTTATGTGCAAAAATAATGTATTTGCATTAAAAGATTTATATTTCATAATCAAGATATGAATGATTTTTAATAATAATAATAAGGAAAATAGAGAATAATCCTGTAGTTATCCAGGATCGCCTTAGGTTTTGGCCTTAGAGGGTTCGGGTATACCATCCCAAGCTTCGACTAAAGACATTTTAGCAGCCTTGTGGTGCTAAGTTAGAGAGACTAAAAAGTTAAAGGAGTCTCTCCAAGAAAGATAAATAGGATCATGACCACTATTAAACAGGTACGAAGACCAGAAAAAAAAATGCCCAGAAGCGGTTAAGTATGGAACATGCTATCATAAGTGTATATTCCCAAACAACTAAGGGGTGTGAAAGATCTGAGATGGGATGCTAAATTTGAAAAGAAAACGATTGTCTGGAAATAATAGAGATCCTATCAAGGCATTTGACTCATTCAAATGTCTGCCACCAAAAGAATGACTATTTACTCTTTCTTACTTGTTCAAACCATAAGCTTGATCGTTTATAAATGCCTATATAATTAAAAAAAAAAGTTGGTTTTGTTATAGGTTACCAAACAATATTTATTGGGAAATATTTTAGACAAAGCATTCTCCATAGTTAGCAAATGAGTTTGATGGACCCTTTTCAAATGATCTCCCATTGGGAGGATGATTTATGCGAAGGGGGTTAATAAACTCAATATTGAAAGTGGTCAAGAAGCAACTTCACAAGAGAGTCTGAAGGATGCCTGAGCTCAAAAATAAAAAAAAAATTACTTGGAGCTCGAACAAGCCATGACAAAGACGTGTGTGACATAGATCCAAAAGGACATGAGAAGCCTGCCTTAGACGCATAATTCATAGAGCTTGAAAAAATTAAATGTAAAAGAGTACATCCTAGAGCTTGATCACTAGAAGGTGGAGATACAGAGACGAATTCACTCATCAACAAAATGGAGTCTAAGCCGAATAAGTCTGACAATGCATGTCCCTGCTTACTTCCTCCATAAGTATTTTACTATGACAATGCAAACAATAGTACATTTATTGCGGCTATGGCTGATGCTCTGCCAAAGCCGCAGGGGGCAAGGAGGATGAAGGCTCAAACTAGATTTCAAGAAACATGATTAAGGGCAACAATAGCCTATTCAAGAAAACATGCCTCAGTAGCATACAATAAATAAGCATCAAGAATCAATAGTTGACACTTATATCAAAACTATGAGAATTTTTGTTACGTAATCTTCATTAACACAAGATGATGGACAACCCAAATACTGACTCTACCATCAAAATACCTATGAACTATATAGACGAGAATATAAAAAATTCACCCAAGATGGCGCAATGGGGTCTAATATATATATATATATATATATATATATATATATATAGACTCCAGAAATAGCGATTAGACACGGGGGCAGAACCAGAACATATTTTAAGGGGGAGGGGCAAAATACATCAATAAAAAAAATTATTTATTGACGCTTGAAGAGCTTCTTTCGGTTGTACGAGTGAGAGCAGGCAAATGTATCATGCGAGTCTGCATAGTTTGAAAACGTCTCAAAATTTGTTCGTTTTTAATTGTTGAAAAAATATCCTTCTCAACAGTATCATTCGGATTTACGTAACCCCAGATCACTAACAATATCATTCGTATTGAACTCCACAAGTGAATTATTTAATCACCACTTGCTTCAGAACTTGGTATTTGATTATTAGAATAATCAACAGTTCTTTGTCGCTCAATCAAGTATTTATCCATAATCTAGTATAAATAAAAACATCAATTGCTAATCAATAATTTCATTAATTTAAACATTTCATAATAATTTCATCATTCATCAATTATTTAAGAAAACAAAAATTAAATAAATTCTAGTTAATCTAGATAATTAAAAATAAAATCAATTATTCCTAAATTAACAGAAAATCAATTAAAAATAAAATCAATTTTTATTCTTTTTCTTATATCCCTAAATTTATTTGTCATCATCAAAATTATATAAAAAGTGGAGACCTAATTAATAGAAAACATTAATAGTATGCATATTTAGGCTAAATTAAAATTAATAGTACCAAATTTGAAAGACATTTAGGCTAAATTAAAATTAAAAACTAGTTAAATTACTTATCAAAGTCCAAAGCAGAGTAGCAGACAAGCAGTGGTTAAGTAGAGGCGTGAAGTGAATCAGCAGACATGAGACAGCGGCGGGCGGCGGCGGCAGCAGTGGCGGGTGCAATGGAGCTGCGGAGGCGAGGCGAAGAGGGAACTAGGAAGAGATGAAGAGAGGCGAGACCGCGAGAGGGAAGTCTATAATTTGTGTAAGTGTTAAGAATAAGGCAAGAAGACTCAGACCTAATAAAAAAGTATAAATTTTTTTTAATGAAACGACGTCGTTTCATGTTAGTTTTAAAAAAAAAAAGAACAGAAGAAGAATCGGAGAAGAACTGCTCGTCTGCTCGCCGGTCAGTTGCTGCCGCTGCCTGCCTGGCCGTCGGCTGCCCCCCCCCCCCCCCCATGCCCCTGCTGGCCTGTTCCCCCTAGCTCCGCTTGCCGCCTGGACCGCCACGACGCCACCCTACCGGGGGCAGCCGCCCCCCGTCCCCGCCCCCGCCTAGTTCCGCCACTGATTAGACACTACGCTCTTAATTAAAGAATTGAAACATATAGAAAATACGACATTCAGGTAAGAGGTTTTACTTTTTTTTCCAAATAGGTGGCCATTTAACAGGCGAGCAACAAAAACAAGTGCCAGTTATGTATACAACATGCCAGTACCCGAAGAACAGTGTACTGTTGCCTTGAGTAAGATGACAAGTGCTCACCTATATTAACTATTGAACAAGAAAAATAGTTATGTGCATTATCAATTTTTGACAGAAAACCAATACAAAAAAATGAAAGTGGATGTGTAACATACACCATTTTCCCTGCTAAACACAACATTTATTTGATAAGACAAAAGGCATACTTTATTTGATGCTAGTTCTCATTATCTTCCTTGTCCATAGTTCGTTCTTCCTCGCTACGCTACTCTAATGGTGTATCATCCTAACTATACCCCTCCTCATCAAATTCATACATCTCAAAATTATCCTCAACTATGACATCATCTATGTCTTCATCTAATAAGATATTGTGTTCTATGTTAATTTTGTGGGTTATTTAACACATTTATTTATTGTTTCTGGATCAATGTGAACTCTATGCGTTGGCCTTATTTCGCGATCCTCAATAATAATGTTAATATCTAGTGAGTCTTCATTAAGGTTAAAAACATCGACAGTGATTGATTCTTCAATCTCATCCATTTCATCCTCTGAAACATCAAATATGTGTCGGTGGTTAAACCTTTGAACAAATTTTCAGTTACAGCCTAATTTCAAATCATCCACAAAAAACCTATTTTACTTGAGAAGCTAATATGTGTGTGTCATTTCTATATCATGTGCCACTTACATTTACACTTGTATAGTGTGTATCCTTCCTAATAACCATTCATCGATTAGCTAAATCAGACCACTCACAAGAAAATATGAACACATTATACCCTTTTTCATACTCTATTTTGATATTACCATTTACTAAGCCATAAAAGTCAATACTTTTTCCATCGTGTTCTCCTTCACATGTTATTCCACTATTTTAACTTTGTCCACGATTATCACGATCTTTGACAAGAAATGCACTTCACTCCATTGACAATGCATCCTTTATATTTCCATACTCGTAAATTTGGACCACATGCTAATGCCAATAGTTGATAACTAATAACATTTGATGTGGTCTTCCAAAGATTATTTGATGAATCTATTATAGTGAAAAATTAAAACTAATCGCTATATTTCAAATAGCAACAAACAACTATAAAAGGGCAAAAAAATATATTTTACCTTCTTTTTAAACCACTGAGGAAATCTTTTTTCCAATTCGATGTTTGTTTTGGTAATTTTGTTTCAATTCCTCCTCACATCCCTACAAGAATAGTATTAGTAAAAAAACTTAGTATGAAGTAATAATTATTTAAATAATATAATAATATAATGTTCAACTTGCTCAATATAAGGTTGCACCTCTTCACAGTTATTCAAGACATACCAATGAGCCACTTGAATCTCACTGGATTAGCATAATAAAAAATAAAACCACCTAATGATTTAACACTTTAAGAAAGGATAGAAAAATCATATTTTCTAACTTTTTCATCTGGATGCGTTCATTTTTATTGAACTTTCTTTCACCCCGTGGTAAGTACAAGGAACAAAATGTCAAATATTCATCTGCGACATATCCTTCAGTAATTGATCCTTCTGGATGTGTTTGTTCTTTACATTCTTTTTCAGAGTGCATAGATACATTCAACAAAAAATTATGAACTTAAGTATGAAACAACTATAGAGTTAGTAGATAAACAGAAAGATCTAGTTACGTACCTTTCAAATGGATACATCCACGAATAGCATACAGTGCTTGTAAACATTGCTTCTTATGGTAGATGAACAACCAAGTGAACACAAATATCAATGAAGGTCAGTGGATAAATCCTTTCAATCTTGCATAAGATAATTACAATATGCTTCTCCATTTTTCTTAAGTCATCCACTTTGACTGTCCTACAACATTGATTCTTGAATAATGCACCCAACTCGATTAATGTTGTTTCCACATCGTCATTAAGATTCCCTCGCACTCTAGCAAGGATTAATCCTAGTAAAAGAACATGTCAGTCATACGTCTTGTATCCCGACATGCTACGGTCACTTGTATTGACACATCTAACAATATTTAATACATATCCATCTGGGAATTTGACAGGCTGTATAAAAGATAAGAATTTGTCTCTCTTTCTTTGAAATAGAAAAGGTTGGTTGTGGCTTATCAAATTTATCTCCCCGTGGTCTCAAGTCTAGCTTTACACATATTCATATCCTCCAAATCTTGTTAAGCCTTGTACATATCCTTGTTTTTACCTTCAATCTTTAGTAATGTCTTAAGTATGTTCTCACAAATATTATTCTTGATATGCATTACATTGATCTTATGCCTCACCTTTAAATCTGTCCAATATGGTAGCTTGAAAAAAAATACTTTTCTTCGCACAATTAGATTTGGACGGAGTTGTTGTCCTCTTTCACTTTCTTTCTCTATTCTTAGTTACATTATCTGGATGCTTGCCAAAATCCCCGAAATTTATTGTTTATACATGTTGTAGCATTTTTGATCCATTTAGGATCTTAGGTGTTATACGGAGTTCTTCCTTTCCCATCATAGTCTAAACTCTTTCTCCACTTATAAGTGCAAGAAAAAGTATGTAGACACTCGAAATGTTTTGCACACCTGTCACTGACATTGCAGGAGGGCATATTCGTCTTTCTGAGATAACCCTGGAAGACAGCTTACATCCAGTCCGGATGCTACCAGAAATTCAACCTCAACCCTGGAACACACATCGGGAGTAACAGTTCCTACCTTAGAGATAACCCCGAGGCATGCAATTCAAATACCGGAAATTTCACCGGAGAAGACCGATCCATCTTGGAGATAACCCCGAGTTATTCAGTCTCAGTCCCAACACTGGGAGTAGCAACTACCAACCTTGGAGATAACCCTAAGGAATGCAGTTCTGGCAATAACCCCTGAAATGTTTGTTTTAAATGTAATCAGCTTCAACCTCGGTGCTCACACCGAGGCACTCATTATAAGACCCGAACATAACCCCAGGAAGATAAGCACACCTCAAAGATGACACTGAGGACCTTCAACACTTGCAGCAGTCCAATCTCAGTGAAGCCCTGAGCAACGTCTGCTTTATTAGCCCAAATCGGTGATAACCCCGGTAAAGGGCAAATTCATCATCTTGCCACCTTGACGCCACATCACGTCGTCTCAAACATTTCATACATACATTTTACACAACAATGTCCCACAAGAATCAAGGAAAAACCATTCCCGAGTGACTATTACGCAGGGTAACGGATAGAATTTGAAGCTTGAAGACCAGAGGGCACTGTCCCATCTTCCTGACTTCGTACAACTTCTCATCCAATGCCATTGCGTACCTCACGACAACGGTGGTCTGAAATAGGTCTTAAATACATCAATCGGATGCCCAGATTGCAATTCTAAAAGTTCGAACGGACATTACAGTGCTTGCATGCACATACTGCGAGACGACGTAACCCACGAAGCCCAAGGCAACCTGGGTAGCCTAGCCGCAGGTAAATCTGCGGCCTAGCCGCAAGTACATCTACGACCTAGCCGCAGGTACACCTGTGGCTCCCCCGTCTATAAATAGAGGGCTTAGGGTGGCCATTTAGAAGAAAAAGAGAGGCGAGGAAGCCCTATCAAATTTGCTCTGCACTCACCCTATATTGAATGTTTTCTCATTTTAAACACTTGTGAGCTCACATATAGCTACTTTTGTACCGGAGGGAGCCGAGTCTTCATCCCTTTAAAGATATAGAAGTCTTCTTTGGCAGCCTACTGTAAGCCTTCTCACACACTTTAAAGCCTTTCTTTTCATCTTTGCACACACCCTTCTTCACGTTGAGAGTCGTGTTGCGTGTGTTTTCCCGAACTTCGGTCCGTAGTTTTATTTCAGTTTGTATATACATATATATATATATATATATATATATATATATATATATATATATGGACTAACATTATCGAGTTATGCCTCGATTGAGCCTAGACTTCGGTCTGGAGCGTTTATTTACTTATATATATATATATATATATATATATATGAACTGTGTGTCGAACTCTGTTCGATGAGCCTAGACTTCGGCCTGGAGCGTTTACTGCTTTAATATATATATATACTTATATATATTAACTGTATATATATATATATATATATATATATATATATATATATATATATTTCGTCCAACCTGGAGTTTACTTCGTGGCGGTTGATCGCTTTTACAGTTTTCTTTACGTTTCATTGATGAGTGGGTTTTTAACCTATGAATTATGTTCATTTGGCTTGTTATATTGTTAGTTTCTGGGTATTTTCATGTTACTTCTGATTGGGTTTACATTTGTTGTAGGTAATTCAGACTCATCTAGCGAATGGGAGTATTTGAGGACATTTTGAGCAACATTACGAGTTCTGGTGGCCGAGCGCGAAGCACACTGTGTCAAGTAGCTTCCGAGCGTGGAGCGCACTGGGGCGGTACAAGGCTGCTGACGGGCTAGCACGGAGCTCGATGTGTCAAGAGGTAGACGAGCGCTGAGCGCGCTGGAGCGTGGCAAGGTTGCTGGTGGGTTAGCGCGGAGCGTGCTGCGGAGAGGTTGAGGCTAGCGCGGACCGCGCTGGTGCGCGAACTTGATTGAGGGAAGTCTTTGTGAATTAAAGGAGTCTCTCTTGGGCAGAACTTATAGATGGATTAGGAGTCATGGCATGAGAAGAGATATAGGCTGATCTAAACATACTTGGAAGAGATTGATTCATTCATATCATTCATTCAATTAATAAGGAGACTGACTTGAAGAAGGATTGGAGAGAGCAAGAGTTTGGAGGAACGAAGAACGGGAATAGTTTCATGAAGATTTCAGAATCGAAAGCTGAGAAGGGTGGTGTATTATTATTCTTCTCTAATTTCTATCTTCTGTAATTGGGATAATTCATTTATTATGGGCTAAATTACTTGTTATGCTTATAATGGATCTTTAAGTGGAACGATGATTGTGTAACCTTGGTTTTCGGTTTAATTAAGCTATTATGCAGTTTATCTATATTAATTGGAGCTTGAATTTATGAATTGCTTGATCAACAATTTTATGTGGATTTGTATGAATTCGAGAGATGAAATATAAATCTAGACTTAATTAATATAGCATGTGTCATGAATTTTGTGGATAACTGATTCTTGATTATTGTTGAGGTAGAGATATGCTTGACATCACATGTAATCGTGAGGAGAACTTGAACTTAACCCTTATTTAATTAGAACTCATGTTGAGATATAGTGAGTTGATTAATTGAGGTGTTTGATTTAATTTTATCTTAATTGTGGAGTTGGGTTAATACGGTGTTAATATATCGAGAGGTGATTAATACTACTTATGTGTTCTTGATTAATAAACTGGGATGGTGAGTTAAATTGGAATAAGGTGATAATAATCAGAGGGATGCTTATAGTGAAGTTACGAGCCTAATTCTCCAATATTTGTTTGAAATCCAGATTTAGGGTTTGTTGATATTGAGTTGATTTTTGGATGATTGTGACATTTTCAATATAAACTGGAAATTGATTAGTTTAATAAAATTTGGATTAGTAGGAGATTGGTAGTTGCAAGGGAAATTTGTGCGAAATCTCTTAGGGAACGATACTTTACTTACTATTATATTACTTGTTGACCACATATACTTGCGTGCTGAGCGTAATTAGATTTTACCCAACAAGTTTTTGGCGCCGTTGCCGGAGATTTCAATACAGATTTTATTATTTTTTGCAATATCAGTTTAATTAGTCCAGTTTTACACTTTTTGTTCTGTTTTGTTCTTTGAATTTAAGGTTTTTGATATTGGTTTATGCAAACTCGATCAAAGAATCCAGACTTGCTCCCTTTTGAGGACGACATCGATAGAAGGTTTCAAAGGTTAAGTAAGTGGATAAAGGAAACGAGGGACGAATTCGAAAACTATGAGAAGGAAGAAGAAATAGCTGCCGAAGACCAGAAAGCGTTGAGAGATTTTGCGACACCCAAGGTGACTGAGCTGCAGTCGAGTATCACCAGGCCTGCAATAGCTGCAAACACGTTCGAAATCAAGCCTGGGACAATTCAAATGATGCAGAATTTAGTGCAATTTGGGGGAATGGCTAATGACGATCCGAACGAGCATTTAATCAATTTTCTAGGAAATATGCGACACTATCAAGTATAATAGGGTGTCGGATGAGGCAATTAGGCTTCGCTTATTCCCATTCACTCTACGGGACAAGTCGAAGAGTTGGTTACACTCTCTACCAGCGAGTTTGATAACGACGTGGGAGGACCTGGCTCAAAAATTCTTAGCAAAATTCTTCCCCCTGCAAAAACTGCAAAGATGAGGAATGAGATTACCATGTTCGATCAGCAACATAGGGAGTCACTGTACGAGGCGTGGGAGAGATACAAGGAATTGCTTAGAAAATGCTCACATCACGGATTGCCCAAATGGTTACAATTGAATACATTTTACAACGGACTATATGGGAATCTCAGGACTAGTATTGATGCGGCATCGGGGGGAGCATTTATGGATAAGACTTTTGAGGAGGCATACCAGTTGATAGAGACTATAGCGGCTAATAATTATCAGTGGCCCATGGCAAGAATGACACAACCTACGGTCGCTGGAGTGTTAGAAGTAGGATGGAGTGACGGCAATAACAGCACAGATTTCAGCACTCGCAAAGAAGTTCGACGTGTGGTACGGGGGACAGACGCAGACAGTTGCAATTATTTGTGATTTGTGCGTAGGGGAACATTCGACGGATCAATGCGCAATCAACCCAGAGTCGGTACAATTCATGAGTAGCTACAACAGAATTCCTCAGAACACATATCAGAATGCATATAATCAGGGGAATTGGAATAATCTGAATCAGTCATGGAATAATAATAAGAATCAGCAAGATCCACGACCATCGTACCCCCCAGGATTTCAGAATCAACAACAACCAGCTCAACGTCAAGAGAGAAAATCGAATTTAGAGGAATTGTTATTGAAGTATATAACAAGTAATGAGGTAGCTATGAAGAACCAAGCAATGGCAATGAAATCACAAGAAATTGCCATCAAGAATTTAGAAAACCAGATGGGACAAATTGCCTTAGCATTGAATAACAGACCACAAGGGACCTTATCGAGTGACACCGAAAGAAATCCAAAGGGAAATCATGAACAATGTCAGGCAGTTACCTTGAGGAGTGGAAAACAAATGGTTGGGATAGATGTAGACAATTCAGCTATTTCCGATGATAAGAGTGATGATAACATAGTGGATGTAGAAAAATAGGATGTGAATACGTGAATTGAGAAAACAAAGTTAGATGACACGCCAGTTATGTATTCGCCACTAGCCATTTCAGCAAAGAGTTCAAAAGCAGAAATTAGACAACTAATTTGCAAAGTTCTTGGAAGTATTTAAGAAATTGCAAATTAACATTCCGTTTGCAGAAGCCCTAGAGCAAATGCCGAGTTATACAAAATTTATGAAGGGGATTCTGTCTAGAAAGAAGAAGCTAGAAGATTTCGAGATAGTGGCACTAACAGAGGAGTGCATCGCGGTTCTACAGCGAAAGTTTCCACCCAAGTTGAAAGATCCGGGGAGTTTCACAATTCCATGCACGATCGGAAATACGGCTTTCAATAAATGTTTATGTGATTTAGGAGCAAGTATGAACCTTATGCCGTTATCAGTTTACACAGAATTGGGATTACCGGCTCCAAAGCCTACGAAAATCTCGTTACAGTTGGCAGATAGGTCAGTCACATATTCGAGAGGCATTATGGAAGACATATTGGTAAAAGTTGATAAGTTTATATTCCCCACTAATTTCATTATTCTAGACTTTGAGGAGGACAAAAACATCTCGATTATCCTAGGGAGACCTTTTTTGGCGACTGGTAGGACACTCATCGACGTACAAAAAGGTGAATTAATGATGACGGTCCAAGATCAAGAAGTCAAGTTTAACGTTTTTAAAGCCATGAAATTTCCCGCGGATGAAGAAGAGTGTTGTCGGATGGAAATCATTTATCAAATAGTCAACGAAGACATGGGAAAAAGCCTAACAAACGATCTTCTCGAGACAACATTATTGGGGAATGAGGAGCTCGATGACCTAGAATATATGGACTATTTACAGATGTTAGACTCATTGCCACGAGTAAGCCGATTCAAAACTCCTTGTGAATTATTACACACGGAGGAGATACCAACGAAAAAATTGAGACCATCATTGAAGAAGCCACCAACCCTTGAACTCAAGCCACTCCCTAAACATCTCAGGTATGCTTATTTAGGCAATTCAAATTCTTTACCCGTAATTATTTATGCCACACTTAACAATTTGCAGGAAGAGAAATTCCTAAGGGTACTTAGAGAACATAAGGCAGCGATAGGGTGGACAATAGCGGATATCAAGGGAATCAGCCCGTTGTTTTGCATGCATAAGATTCTGATGGAAGATGACGCAAAACCAACGGTGGAGCAACAATGACGACTTAACCCAATTATGAAGGAAGTAGTAAAGAAGGAAATTCTGAAACTATTGGATGCAGGAATCATTTACCCGATATCCGATAGTAAGTGGGTTAGTCCGATTCATTGTGTGCCGTAAAAGGGGGGAATGACTGTGGTACAAAACGAAGATAATGAGTTAATACCGACAAGAACAGTAACAGGTTGGAGGGTGTGCATCAATTATAGGAAGTTAAATAAGGAAACCCAAAAAGATCATTTTCCGCTACCTTTTATCGACCAAATATTGGACAGATTGGTGGGTCACGATTTTTACTGTCTTTTGGATGGGTACTCGGGCTAAAACCAGATTACCATCGCTCCTGAGGATCAAGAGAAGACCACATTTACGTGTCCCTACGGCACGTTCGCGTTCTGGAGAATGTCATTCAGGTTATGTAATGCACCGACTACCTTCCAACGGTGTATGATTGTGAGACCCCAGATTTTATGAATAAAGATTTAAATTTCTCGAAATATTTTTTTTAATATTATGGTGTGGATTTGATATAATGTTATAGTTGTGGGTAGTATTTAGAAATTTTGCAAAGTATGCAAGTTGTTGTATTATATTCGATTGGTCGGGGAATATTCGTTTTAGTAGGGAATATTCGTAGAACAGCGCAATCATTGGTGGACCCCACAACAGAATGATTGTCGGATTGAGAAAACGACAAAAATATTTTTATAAAAATAACGGCGGAAGTTTTATCGTTAATACTGTTGAACTACTCGGTAGTAAAAGTACAGTAATACGCGTGGTTGCATAGTAGCACACGGTATTGATTATTGATGCTTACGTGAGAAGTCACTTAGTTTTGCTTATTATTTGGATTCTTATTTACCAATTTTTCAAAATAATCGGTAGAAAATTATTTAAAGGTGGGGCCCACATGTGGGGCCCATATGTGTTGAAAAATTGATTTTAAAATTGGGGGTGAGAGGAAGTTACGTATAGAGGAGGAAATTATATATATAAGTGTGAGATGTGTGTGTGTGTGTGTGTGTATATATATATATATATATATATATATATATATATATATATATATATATATATATATATATATATATATATATATATGAATGTGATATGGGTGAGAGTGATGTGTGAGAGTAACTTGTTGGTGGAATTTAGTGTGCGAGTGTGTGTGGTAGTGGGTTTTGGTGGAAAAGTGGATAGGTTGATAATTAATGTTGGTTGTTTTATTATAAATTAATTTTGGGTGGTGGAAAAATTGATGGGTGTTGTAATATTATATATATATATATGTGTGTGTGTGTGTGTGTGTGTGTGTGTGTATTATATTTTATTTTTGTTTTGATCCTATTGGTTGGTTGTTTGAAATTTGCATCAGTGTGTTATCACAACTTTGATCCGTGAATTTGCAAAGACATCATGTTATATAAATGTAATATAAATATATATATATATATATATTATTTTTATTAATACTGCATAGTAAATTAATCTGGACCGTTCATGAATTAGTTACTATTTAATCCATTCTCCTATAAATAGAATCTCATTCCTTCATTATTTCTTACAAATTCACTGAAACTCTAGAGAGAAAGGAAAAAAGTATTCTGCTACTTCACTACTCCAGTATTCAGTTTTTCTAAAGGTATTGAATATTATTTTTTGTTCTCGTAAGGGGTATTATTCTTTCGTATTCGTGAAGAGAGATGTTGTTATTCCATTCTTATTATTCTGTTGGAATAACCTGTTTATGCGAAGTACCGCATACATGGTAAAATTCTTATAATATTCTGTTCTTTAATATTCTGTCGGAATATCCTATCTATGCGTTTACGCTGGACCTGGTTCCATTATTTATTATTCTGTCGGAATATCCTGTCTGTGCGTTTATGCCGGACCTGGTTCTATTCTTTATTATTATTCTGTTGGAATATCATGTCTGTGCGTTTTACGCCGAACCTGGTTCCGTCTTTATTATTATTCTGTAGGAACATCTTGTCGGTGCGAATTTCGCCTGACCTAGTTCCGTTACTTATTATTCTGTTGGAATAACCTGTTTATGCGAAGTACCGCATGCATGGTGATTTCTTTTGTTATTCCATTCGTTATTATACCCAGTTGGTTAAAGTTTTGACTTCTATACTCCATGAAATTAGTGGAATATTCTTGATATTTGCGCTTAATCCAGTATCTTTTCATGAAAATATTCTTCTGAGCATTCTTGAATTTTGCTCTACAAAAAAAGTATCATGTTGACAATTTAGACGTTATTAATTCCTGGATAAATTAATTCTTGAACTTGTTTTATTGAATTCTTATATCATTTTCATCATCCTCATGTTTATATTTTGTTGAAAGTCATCTGTGGCCTGTATTGCATAGATGGACTTGGTATAATTATGACCAGGGATTATTCAGTGTAATCATGACCGTAATGTTATAAATGATGTGGAAAAAGTCCTCATTGACCCGTAGTGCATTGATGGACAGTTTTTGGTATGATTATGGCTATGGATTCTTTTTGGCCGTAGTGCAAAGATGAATTGTTTTATGTCATGATCAGGACCGTTGATGAATACACGATTATCTTTGGCCCGTAGTGCATGGATAATTTGTGGTCATGATACTAATGAATACACGATTATCTTTGGCCCGTAGTGCATGGATAATTTGTGGTCGTGATACTAATGAATACACGATTATCTTTGGCCCGTAATGCATGGATAATTCGTGGTTGTGATACTAAAGAATATCCTTGGCCTATAGTGCAGGGATGATTTAATGATGTGGATTATTTATTAAGCTGAGTTTCAGCGATAAAAGTGATGAAAAACCTTTTAAATTATAGAAGATAGTAGATTTTATTTCTCTACTTGACTCTTCTAATGGATTGCTTATTCCGCTGAATTTTTTGATCTAAAACTTGTTGTCTATTATATTCTATCAGTTGTTATACTATTGAAGGCTAATGATAATTTATTCTGCATTATCTTAGTCATAATATTTTTTACTAGGCTAGTTGAGCTCACCCTTTCACTTTCATTGTTCTCTTCAGGAAATGAGAATGTAGCTGGGACTAGTCGGGGAACAGGTTGATGGTCCTAGTTGGTGTATTAGTAGTCCTCACTATTCTGTGAAATAGTATAATAATAAATGTAATGAGGACTCCATTGAGTGTGGATATTATCTAGATGACAATATTTGTATTCAAACTCACAGTTTATGTTTTGTCATATTATACACGACAGTTGTATTATTAAGTTGTATTTGAATTCTGTACCATGTATCTGGTGACTCAAGATGGGTGATATATACCTAATTTTGTGGGCGTCACAATGATGGCCATTTTCTCCTATATGGTGGAGAAAAACGTGGAAGTCTTCATGGACGACTTCTCTGTCCATGGAGACAATTTCGATACATGTCTTGGGAATTGGGTAATGGTGTTACAATGATGCGAGGAGACAAACCTTGTACTTAACTGGGAAAAATGCCACTTCATGGTTGAGGAGGGCATAATTTTGGGCCATAAGGTTTCGGCTCAAGGACTGGAAGTGGACAAAGCTAAGTTCGACACGATCGATAAATTGCCTCCACCGAGCTCCGTGAAAGGAATCAGAAGTTTTCTGGGACATGCGGGGTTCTACAGAAGATTCATAAAGGACTTCTCTAAAATTGCAAAGGAACTACTTGCAGTGGTATATGCGTTTGATAAATTCAGGGCATACTTGGTCGGCACTAAAGTGATAGTTTACACGGACCATTCGGCTATTCGGTATCTAATTGCGAAGAAAGATGTTAAACCATGCCTTATTCGGTGGATTCTCCTTTTTCAAGAGTTTGATATAGAAATAAAGGATAGGAAGGGGACGGAGAATCAAGTAGCTAATCATTTGTCTAGGTTGGACAATCTGGTTACACAAGAAGAGGACAAGAGCATCATAAACGAGTCATTCCCGGACGAGCAATTGTTTGGGGTAAATGCAGAATATCCATAGTACGCGGACTTCGCGAACTACTTAGTGAGCAACATGCTCCCCCTGATCTTACAAGACAACAAAAGAAGAAGTTTCTTCATGACGTCAAGTGGTATATGTGGGATGAGCCTTACCTATTCAAACAATGCGCCGACAAGATGATCAGAAGGTGTGTGCCCTACAGCGAGGTACATAGTATACTGCATGAGTGCCATTCATCGGCATACGGGGGACACTATGGTAATGAGATAACAATAGAAAAAGTCCTCCAAGCAGGGTTTTATTGGCCAACACTATTTAAAGATGCCCATCAATTTGTTAAAACTTGTGAAGATGTCAACGAGTGTGCAACATATCGAAAAAGAATGAGATGCCACTCCAAACTAACTTAGAAGTTGAGATTCTCGATTTATGGGGCATCGATTTCATGGGGCCATTTCCTTCCTCGTTGTCAAATTAATATATTTTGCTGGCAGTGGATTACGTGTTAAAATGGGTTGAAGAAGTAGCGTTACCGACTAACGATGCCAAAGCGGTGGTAAAATTCTTACAGAAAATATTTTTACGAGGTTTGGCATGCCAAGAGCTATCATAAGCGACGAAAGTAGCCACTTCTGCAATAAATCATTTACAGCTCTCTTGGCGAAGTATGGGGTTAACCACAAGGTGGTGACAACCTATCATCCCCAAACTAGTGGGCAAGCTGAAGTCTCGAGCAGAGAGGTAAAGAAAATTCTGGAAAAAGTAGTGAACCCAAATCGAAAGGATTGGTCGCTTCAGTTAGATGATGCATTATGGGCATACCGGACTGCTTATAAAACGCCAATAGGGATGTCACCATATCAATTGTTGTACAGAAAAGCGTGTCACTTACCAGTCGAGCTACAACACAAGGCCTACTGGGCCATTTAGAAACTAAACTTCGATCAAACAGCTGTGGGGGAAAAGAGGCAGCTACAACTAAACGAGCTCGATGAATTCAGACTTCATGCATACGAAAACGCTAAACTATACAAGGAGAATGTCAAGAAATGGCACGATAAGAAAATCGTGCAACGAACTTTCGAGCTGGGGCAATCAGTACTATTGTTTAATTCACGATAGCGGTTGTTCCCCGGAAAGCTTAAGTCAAGATGGTCGGGACCATTCACCATCAAAACAGTGTTCCCGCATAGTGCAATCTAACTCTACAACCAAAATCCACTAAAAACGTTCAAGGTCAATGGACAACGAATAAAGCATTACTGGGGCGGAGATGCAAACTGGGATGCTGTCAACATTACTCTCACTGACACGTAATAATATAGGAGGCACCATTGGACTAGCGAAGCTAAAACTGGCGCTACTTAGGAGGCAACCCAAGCTCTAAGTTTTTCATCTTAATTAGTAGTATATTTTGGTTTCGAATCGAGTCAAGTACACATCTTAATTAGAGAATTACATGTTTTGCAGGAATTTCAAGGACAAATAGCCACTGCCAGACAAGTACTGACCGCGCTACCAAAAGGATAGACCAAGCACGGTCCGCGCCAGCAATCCAGCCTCATCTGCCAGCCCAGCGTTGACCGCGCCACAGTCGCCGATCCATTTGCGTGGAATGCGCTACACTATCCCTCACTGTCTGGATACACAGCGCGGAACAACGCTACATCAAACATATTTCCAGCGCGGACCGCGCCACCAATACAGCAACTTCTAGATATCAAGCGCGCAGCGCGCTATACCTCGTGCATAACCAGCGCTGACCGCGCTACCCGGGACTGGCAGATTCTGAAAGATTGGACCAACGTGTTATAAACTCAATCAAGACACATCTCCTCATTACATGCAAACTCTCCACATCTCCAAATTCTATTGCACTTCCTATTCCCCATAACTCCCATTTACACCATCTTTACTCTCCTTCTCCTTTTCAATTTCCAACACCACTACCCTTTGAACTTCCCAACTCCACCCACGTTGGCTTCCTAATATCTATATGAAGACCCACCATCCTAGAAGTTATGGTACTACAAAGCTCAAACACAGCATTCAAATCCTAAATCTAATCCACCCCTTGCACAATTTCATACAAATTGGGATTCCTCTTCAACTTCTTCAAGGTAAGCCAATTCTCTTCATCCCTCATGAAATTTTCTTTTGTGACATCAATTTGAGTGGTAAATTCTGGGAATTGAATACCAAAGGCGTGGGTGCTGTGTTTTTGATAATTTGGCTAGCAAAGCAACATCAATCATCCAAGTTTGGGGGTAACATTCAGTCCACCCACCACCTGTTTGATAAAAGTCCAGAACCACCTTCTTGTGTCCAATCACACGGGAAACAACATATCTTCCCACAAACGTCAAAATTTGTTAGTGAATACACAATTTATTAGTGAAAAGGTCGCAGATAGATTCAAGACCTCAATCGACAAGAAGAATTTGGTGCTAGAACGAGGATTGAAACCAAATGCGAATTTGGATGGAGACATGACTCTACAAATTATAGAACGTAATTGGTTTCAGCTAGTAGAACAACCACTCCCAGCTGCAATCAATATAGTTAAGGTGTTGTATGCTAATGCAATGGAACATGTCAATCATGTTGCTATGGTTCGGGGCAAACCGAGGGCGTTCCACGCCAATGCGATCAATGCTTATTTTGGGTTGGAGACACCACAAGATGATCGGTATGAAGATGGGTTGCCGGAGCTGGACGAGTTGATTGCCAAATTATGCAAACCAGGGACTCAATGGATAACTCAAGCTGGAACGAATGAAAAGATAAGTTTTCCTCAATCAGCACTTAGTCGATATGGTAAAGCATGGCATGCATTTATATGTGCTCGTCTAATGCCCACGCACCACCAAACTGATGTGACGAAGGCACGGGGCTAAGCTTTTGTATGGGGTTGCTCACCACCACTATCACATGGACAATTCAATTGCCTTTTACTATGTTGATGTGGGGGAGTGTATTCAAGAATCAATTGACCGAGCATTACGTGGGAGTACTACGGGTGGTTTGATTCATGGGTTCCTCATTACAAACTTATGCCGTAAAGCTGGAGTACAGTGGCAACCTACTGAGCCAATACAGCAACTAACGGTCATAATTGACCATGCCACTATTGAAAGGTACAAAGCATGGGATGGGGCGCGATAACACCCATGTGGTGAAGGTTACATCATGATCCGCCAACCATCACCACCAGTTAATGCGGAACAAACGCGGGCAACAAGGAATTAATTTATGTGGTTGGCCGAACGTCAAGATTTAATGCATTAATACAATGCAACTGACTTCAATACGCTTGCTGAGGTGTTTTCTTGTTGCAATCCTAATGCTCAACCGATGGTTATGCCTATTCCTCCTATCCTGCCAACGTACACTCCTTCGGAGGACGAGCAGTAACGCGATTCAGGGAAGTCCTCATTTTATTTACTTATGGTTCTTATTTTACGTAATGAGGGAATTCCTTGATATAAGTTTGGGGGATTGGGTATTAGATTTTATTATATATGTCGCATGATAGTACTTAGGGAGTATAAAAAACAAAAAAATAAAATAAAAAATAAAATAAATATATATATATAGATAGATATTTCTTTTGCATATAGTTGCATGAATCCAGTTATTAGATCGTATTAGTGATTTTTGGCCAATGGTGAAATTGAAATTATGTAGACAAGTATATCACTAAGTATAAGAATCTGGATGTAATTTCTATTGTGATGTGAATCTTGTTCTGATTGAAACTAGTATAATACGGATAGCACTTAATAACATCCGTGTTAATGGATTAGTTCAAATTGTTACATAATGATTTTCGAAAGGATAGTGCTAGTATAAATGAGAAAGTGAATAAGATCTGTATGAACCTAAGCTTGGGGGAAGATTGGGGTATATAAGCTCTATGTATATATAAAAAAATATTTGCGTTGGAAGTTAGTTGAGTCTTGTGGTGGGTTGAGAAGAAATACTCCCCATAAACGCGAGCGTGAGATGGAGCGTAAAACACACTCACCAACTATCTAAAAATAAAATTAAAAAAATAAAAAGAAAGAAAGTGAGGCATGAATACTCTTATCAGAACCTGAGTTTGGATATTGAGCTAATGCTAGAACTTGCTTATCTTTGAATTTTGAGTTTTTACTGTATGATTCCTGATAAGAAACTAGTTTTGTAACTAAGTTAATTCATTATCAGTTAGCATGGGTGTTGCGCACACACACACACTGTATTAGTCATAAAAAGGTGAGATGTACGGATTGATAGTGATTGCAGATTGAATTTGATATGAAGTGTGTTTGTTTACTAATTTTTCTGAGGCAATATGAGCAAATCATATGTATTGTCTTAATTGTGGATTCGTAATTTAGTTGTTATTTGCATTGAATTGAATTGCATTTTTTCTTGAGGACAAGCAATGTTCAAGTTTCGGGGAATTTGATGAGTGGGTTTTTAACCTATGAATTATGTTCATTTGGCTTGTTATATTGTTAGTTTCTGGGTATTTTCGTGTTACTTCTAATGGGGTTTACGTTTGTTGTAGGTAATTCAGACTCATCCAGTGAATGGGAGTATTGGAGGACATTTTGAGCAATATTGCGAGTTCAGGTGGCCGAGCGTGGAGCGTGTTGTGTCAAGTAGCTACCGAGCGCAGAGCGCGCTGGGGCTGTACAAGGCTGCTGACGGGCTAGCACGGAAGCGCGCTGTGTTAAGAGGCAGACGAGCGCTAAGCGCGCTGGAGCGTGGCAAGGTTGCTGGTGGGTTAGCCCAGAGCGCGTTGCAGAGAGGTTGAGGATAGCGCGGACCGCGCTGGAGCGCAAACTTGATTGAGGGAAGTCTTTACGAATTAAAGGAGTCTCTCTTGGGCAGAACTTAGAGATGGATTAGGAGTCATGGCATGAGAAGAGATATAGGCTGATCTAAACATACTTGGAGGTGATTGATTCATTCATATCATTCATTCAATCAATAAGGAGACTGACTTGAAGAAGGATTGGAGAGAGCAAAAGTTTAGAGGAACGAAGAACATGAATAGTTTCACAAAATTTTCAGAATCGAAAGCTGAGAAGGGTGGTGTATTATTATTCTTCTATAATTTCTATCTTCTGTAATTGGGATGATGTTTCCTTTTATTTATTCAGTGTTTAATTCATTTATTATGGGCTAAATTACTTGTTAGGCTTATAATGGATCTCTAAGTGGAACGATGATTGT
This sequence comes from Panax japonicus, assembly GCA_020205505.1. Lineage (NCBI taxonomy): Eukaryota > Viridiplantae > Streptophyta > Magnoliopsida > Apiales > Araliaceae > Panax > Panax japonicus. The sequence continues at coordinate 43,557,638 of CM035105.1, read as the reverse complement.
GTAACCTTGGTTTTCAGTTTAATTAAGCTATTATGCAGTTTATCTATATTAATTGGAGCTTGAATTTATGAATTGCTTGATCGACAATTTTATGTGGATTTGTATGAATTCGAGAGATGAAATATAAATCTAGACTTAGTTAATATAGCATGTGTCATGAATTTTGTGGATAAGCTGATTCTTGATTATTGTTGAGGTAGAGATATGCTTGACATCACATGTAATCGTGAGGAGAACTTGAACTTAACCCTTATTTAATTAGAATTCACGTAGAGATATAGTGAGTTGATTAATTGAGGTGTTTGATTTAATTCTATATTAATTGTGTAGTTGGGTTAATACTGTATTAATATATCGAGAGGTGATTAATACTACTTATATGTTCTTGATTAATAAATTGGGATAGTGAGTTAAACTGGAATAAGGTGATAATAATCAGAGGGATGTTTAGAGTGAAGTTACGAGCCTAATTCTCCAATATTTGTTTGAAAATCCAGATTTAGGGTTTGTTGATATTGAGTTGATTTTTGGATGATTGTGATATTTTCAATATAAACTGGAAATTGATTAGTTTAATAAAACTTGGATTACTAGGAGATTGGTAGTTGCAAGGGAAATTTGTGCGAAATCTCTGAGGGAACGATACTTTACTTACTATTATATTACTTATTGACCACATATACTTGCGTGCTGAGCGTAATTAGATTTTACCCAAAATTCGTCCCGCCTGGAGTTTCTTCCGTGGCGGTTGATGGCTTTTACAGCTTTATTTACATTTTCTTGATCCCCCGTGGAGGTGCTTCGTGGTGGCTAATCATGTATATATATATATATATATATATATATATAGCTTTTATATATATACTTGCTTACTGCTTTTATACAAATTGCGGCATCATGTGAGCCTAGGAATCATGTGATCACAGATTCAGTCTATTGGATCTAGATTCGGTTCCTGTGATGGACATTTTCAGCTATAAGCAGCTTGTAAATTTATTTGCGGTGTCTGAATTTCCTCAGATGGTTTTCATACCCACGAGGAAGTCGGCATTATTTTGTACATTATTTTCTTATAGATGCTTTGCATCTCGAAATTAAAAACAATCAAGCCGAACACTTAATATAAAATTGGAGTGTAAAAGGTCTCAATTACTATTGAGTACAAGGGTTTGAAAAACATCTTTTATAAAACATCACTAACATATCTTGCTAAAAATTGAATTTTTACATAAATTCAAACCCTATGTATATAGGTGCGAACGAGGCCTCACACTACTTCTAAATAATAGCACATTGACCCACACACACACAATTAGATACATTTTCTTGAAAAGTGGTGGTCACCGTGGTAATACGGATGTCGGGGGTGCCTAACACCTTCCCTCCGCATAATCAAGTCCCCGGACCCTAATGAATCTCGGTTTCACTGACCCGTTTAGCAGTGTCACATCATTGGGTCAATGTGCAAACCTTTTCTCGGTTGTGTTGGTACAACCATTTAAAAAACCAACTAGCGACTCTTAACAGTCCATCGTCGACATTATACATGTCAGACCATTTTCACTTATTTTTTCAAACAAATCTCACCTATAATGAGAACACCAAAGAACAAGTAACGAAAAGGGACAACTAAAAATCCCGACGTCGACAGGTGGCGACTCTGCTGGGGACTCTAGTAAGAGGACTTACGCCGCTATTGCAAACTTTTCAAAACTGTTATCTTCTTGTGTGTGGATGTTGCATTTACATTTATGATGAATGTGTACGAATGCATTTACTTATTGCACTTAGTGCTTCGCACCATATCTGCTTGTGATATTAGTGCTTCGCACATGTCATCATTTCCATACGGTGAGACGCGATGTATGTGATTGTATGTTGTGTGGTCCCTCCATTAGGAGGCTATCCTGTCGGTGTTTGATTACTGGACTCGTAGGAAGACTAATTCCAACGAGGCTCAGGAAAGGCACCACCCAAATTCGCTCTAGTTGAAAGACCGAATTAATTTCCCGTTGAGTAAATTGCGATGATTTGGGAACCTTCATGCCAAAAAGCCGCGAGTGTAACCTAAGATTGGCCAGCCTCTGATAAACCCAACACGGAGGAAAGTCTCTTCATGCTTTCTCATTTTAAATTACTAGTAAAATCTATTACTTGTAATTTCATGCCATATTCATATCCATGTAATGAGAAATATAAAGAAATATGTATACATACATATTTTAAAACATGTTATCCTGAATTACAAACAGCTAACATCCATGTTGCAGGACAAAATTCCTAAAATAGATACATCACATAGCATGTTAATATTTACACATTCGCTAAAGACTAAACTATGCAAGTCTTTTGCAGGGAAATAATCGGACCTACTACCCGGTCAAAATCCAAAAAGGCCACAAGCCTACAGTCAATTATGTCGTTATCCGACCAGACTGACCTTAATCCAGTTTCTCACAAAGAATTCGAAAGATTAAGCAAATAAATTACAGATTTGGATGTTCTGCTTAAAGAACTACACCAGTCTACTCAGGGTCCAAAGATACCCATACATGCTGAATCCTCTACACAAGGGGGAACTCAAGCTGTGAAACCCCGAATTTTATGAAATAAAAGTATTCAATTTTTCTATTTTGGTAAATAGTTAAATTGATAAAAGTTTAAAGTTAAAGGTAATATGTGAATATTTTTTTTTACAAAATAAGCAAATTGATATAAAATATTCGTTGTGTCGAGGAATATTCGATTAGTCGGGGAATATCCGTACGACGGTACAATCATTGGTGGACCCCACAATGGAATTATTGTCGAATTGAGAAAACGACAAAAATATTTTTATGAAAATAACGGCGGAGGTTTTACCGTTAACTATTGAAACACCCGGTGTTAAAAGTACAGTAATACGCGTAGTTGCACAGTAGCATATGGTTTTGATTATTGATGCTTATGTGATAAGTCACTCAATTTTGTTTTATTCGTATTATTAATGTACTAAAACAGAAAAGTTTTTTATATAAAACAGAATACTTTTATAAAGTTATTCGTTTTATTAGGCTAATAGTAAAATATTTTTATATAAAACAGAATACTTTTATAAAGTTATTCATTTTATTAGGCTAATAGTAAAATATTTTTATATAAAACAGAATACTTTTATAAAGTTATTTGTTTTATTAGACAGTAATTAGAATATATTATATTTTATTATACATAGTATTTACATAGTAAAATCTTTTATAAAGTTATTCGGTTTTATTAGATTATAAATAAAATATATTATATTTTATTTAAAAGATTTTGCTTTAAATATGGACCGTCAGATTAAAGTAAATCAATCTCGATCGTTCATGAGTTAGTTACTATGCGTCTATTTTTCTATAAATAGAAGCTCATTCCTTCATTATTTCTTACGAATTCACTAAAACTCTAGAGAGAGAAATTATAGAGAAGCTATAGAAAAGTATTTTGCTCCTTCCCTACTCTTATATTCAGTTTCCTTTACGGTAAGGGATATTATTTGTTATACTCGTAAGGGGTATTATTTCTTTTGTATTCATGAAGAGAACTTAAATTATTCTATTCTTTATTATTCTACTGGAATAACGAGTATACGCGGACTACCCTATACATTGTGACATTCTTCTAATATTCCGTCTTTATTATTATTCTGTTGGAATATCTTGTCTGTGCGTTTACGCCGGAACTGGTTCCGTCTTTATTATTATTCTATTGGAATATCCTGTCTGTGCGTTTACGCCGGACCTGGTTCCATCTTTATTATTATTCTGTTGGAATATCATGTCTGTGCATTTATGCCGGACATGGTTCCGTCTTTATTATTCTGTTGGAACATCCTGTCGGTGCGAATTTCGCCTGACCTGGTTCCGTTACTTATTAATCTGTTGGAATAACCTGTCTATGCGAAGTACCGAATGCATAGTGATTTCTTTTGTTATTCCATTCATTATTATACTCAGTTGTTTAAAGTTTTGACTTCTATACTCCAAGAAATTAGTGGAATATCCTTGATATTTGCGCTTCATCCAGTATTTTTCATGGAAATATTCTTCTGAGCATTCTTGAATTTTACTCTACAAAGCAGTATCATGTTGACAATTTGAACGTTATTGGTTCATGGATAAATTAATTCTTGAACTTGTTTTATTGAATTCTTATATCATTGTCATCATTCTCATGTTTATATTATGTTGAAAGTCATCTGTGGCCGGTAGTGCATAGATGGACTTGGTATGGTTATGACCAGGGATTATTCGGTGTAATCATGACCGTAATATTACAAATGATGTGGAAAAAGTACGCATTGGCCCGTAGTGCATTGGTGGATAGTTGTTGGCATGATCATGACCATTAATGAATACACAAGTATTATTGGTCCGTAGTGTATGTATAATTTATGGTCGTGATACTAAAGAATATCCTTGGTCGTAGTGCAGGGGTGATTCGATGATGTGGATTATTTATTAAGCTGAGTCCCAGCGATAAAAGTCATGAAAAACCTTTTAAATCATAGAAGATAGTAGATTTTTTTTTCTACTTGACTCTTCTAATAGATTGCTTGTACCGCTGCAGTTAAACTTGATGTTTGTTATATTTTATCAGTTTAACACTGTTGAAGGCTAATGATAATTTATTCTGCATTGTCTTAGTCATAGTATTTCTTACTGGGCTAGTTGAGCTCACCCTTTCTTTCACTGTTCTCTTTAGGAAATGAGAATATAGCTGGGACGAGTCGGGGAACGGAGTGATGGACCAGATGATAGTATTAGTAGTCCTCACTATTCTGTTAAATAGTGTGACAATAAATTTAATGAGGACTTATTCTGATAGTGGATATTATCTAGAAGACAGTATTTGTATTAAAACTCACAGCTCTCTTGTTTTATATTAAAGATTGTATTTGTATTCTGTACCATGTTTTTGGCAACTCAAAATAGGTGATGTATACTTATTTTGGGGGTGTCACAGTTGGTATCAAAGCTTAGGGTTATGGTCGCTGGCGGAGATAAGAGTCTAGAACTAGGAGGGGAGAGACGAGTTATATATTTCACTAGTGTGTGACTTACCTAAGCTGAAATTGTTTACTTGATAAGTTGACAAATTGTGATATGTCAATTAACCTTTGTTTTGAAGATATATTCTAGAATGATATCTGAAATACAGGAGATGGGCAATGGAAAATCATGATTCAGAGGATATAACCGGGAAGGTACAATCCGAAAAGAAAGCAAGATATTCTCATCTCTTTGAATATCAGGTACGTACGTAAATTTCGAGGGCGAAATTTCATAAGGAGGGGAGATTGTGAAACCCCGAATTTTATGAAATAAAAGTATTCAATTTTTCTATTTTGGTAAATAGTTAAATTGATACAAGTTTAAAGTTAAGGGTAATATGTGATTATTTTTTTTGCAAAGTAAGCAAGTTGATATAAAATATTCGTTGTGTCGGGGAATATTCGATTAGTCGGGGAATATTCTTTTTGTCGGGGAATATCCGTACGATGGTACAATCTTTGGTGGACTCCACAACGGAATTATTGTCGGATTGAGAAAACGAAAAAAATATTTTTATGAAATAACGGCAAAAGTTTTACCGTTAACTGTTGAAGCACCCGGTGATAAAAGTACAGTAATACGCGTAGTTGCACAGTAGCATACGGTTTTGATTATTGATGCTTATGTGATAAGTCACTCGGTTTTATTGTATTGGTATTATTAATGTAATAAAACAGAAAAGCTTTTTATATAAAACAGAATACTTTTATAAAGTTATCTGTTTTATTAGACAATACTTAGAATATATTATATTTTATTATGCATAGTGTTTGCATACTGCCTGCATAGTATTTGCATAGTAAAATCTTTTATAAAATTATTCGGTTTTATTAGATTATAAATAGAATATATTATATTTTATTTAAAAGATTTTGCTTTAAATATGGACCGTCAGATTAAAGTAAATCAATCTCGACCGTTCATGAGTTAATTACTATGCAGTCCATTTTTCTATAAATAAAAGCTCATTCCTTCATTATCTCTTACGAATTCACTGAAACTCTAGAAAGAGAAATTATAGAGAAGCTATAAAAAAGTATTTTGCTCATTCCCTACTCTTATATTCAGTTTCTTTTACGGTAAGGGATATTATTTGTTATACTCATAAGGGGTATTATTTCTTTTGTATTCATGAAGAGAACTTCAATTATTCAATTCTTTATTATTCTGCTGGAATAACCAGTATACGCGGACTACTCTATACTTGGTGACATTCTTCTAATATTCCGTCTTTATTACTATTCTATTAGAATATCCTGTCTGTGCGTTTACGCCGGACCTGGTTCCGTCTTTATTATTATTTTGTTGGAATATCTTGTTTGTGCGTTTACGCCGGACCTGGTTCCATCTTTATTATTATTCTGTTGGAATATCATGTCTGTGCGTTTACGCCGGACCTGGTTCCGTCTTTATTATTCTGTTGGAACATCCTGTCGGTGCAAATTTTGCCTGGCCTGGTTCTGTTACTTATTAATTTGTTGGAATAACCTGTCTATGCGAAGTACCACATGCATGGTGATTTCTTTTGTTATTTCATTCATTATTATACTCAGTTGGTTAAAGTTTTGACTTCTATACTCTATGAAATTAGTGGAATATCCTTGATATATGTGTTTCGTCCAGTATTTTTTTATGAAAATATTCTTTTGAGCATTCTTGAATTTTACTCTACAAAGCAGTATCATGTTGACAATTTGGACGTTATTGGTTCATGGATAAATTAATTCTTGAACTTGTTTTATTGAATTCTTATATCATTGTCATCATCCTCATGTTTATATTATGTTGAAAGTCATCTGTGGCCGGTAGTGCATAGATGGACTTGGTATGGTTATGACCAGGGATTATTCGGTGTAATCATGACCGTAATATTACAAATGATGTGGAAAAAGTACTCATTGGCCCGTAGTGCATTGGTGGATAGTTGTTGGCATGATCATGACCATTAATGAATACACAAGTATCATTGGTCCGTAGTGTATGTATAATTTATGGTCGTGATACTAAAGAATATCCTTGGTCGTAGTACAGGGGTGATTCGATGATGTGGATTATTTATTAAGTTGAGTCCCAGCGATAAAAGTCATGAAAAACCTTTTAAATCATAGAAGATAGTAGATTTTATTCTCTACTTGACTGTTCTAATGGATTTCTTGTTCCGCTGCAGTTAAACTTGATGTTTGTTATATTTTATCAGTTTAACACTGTTTAAGGCTAATGATAATTTATTCTGCATTATCTTAGTCATAATATTTCTTACTGGGCTAGTTGATCTCACCCTTTCTTTCACTGTTCTCTTCAGGAAATGAGAATATAGTTGGGACGAGTCGGGGAACGGAGTGAAGGACCAGATGATAGTATTAGTAGTCCTCACTATTCTGTTAAATAGTGAGACAATAAATGTAATGAGGACTTATTCTGAGAGTGGATATTGTCTAGAAGACAGTATTTGTATTAAAACTCACAGCTCTCTTGTTGTATATTAAAAATTGTATTTGTATTATGTACCATGTTTTTGGCGACTCAGAATAGGTGATGTATACCTATTTTGGGGGCGCCACACAAGCCATTACGATACCTGAACTGTAGTTGGATATGACCAACAAAATTGATGATGCCACCCATCTCACAAGAGATCCAGAAACCGGTGACATTCGAAAGAAAGTCCTTCAAATGGAGGAAACCCTTCGTGCTATTAAAAGAATTGGAGCACACGGGAGTGTTTCATATGCTGACCTGTGCATATTCCCTGATGTTCATTATCCAGAAAAGTTTAAGACTCTTGACATCGAAAAGTATGACGAGTTAGGAGATCCTTACACATATTTGAAGGTGTTTATTGGAGAACTCGGATCTTATGCAGAGGAAGCGAAGCTCAGAATGCAGCTGTTCCAAAAGAGTCTAACTAGATAATCCCGTTCATGGTATACAAGATTAGACAACTCAAAGATCCATAGTTGGGAGGAGCTAGCTCACGCCTTCCTCACTCAATACAACTTCTAGTCTCAGATGTCTCATGACCGGTACTAGATTACCAAGGTCAAGAAACAGTCCAACGAGTCTTCCAGAGAGTATGCTCAAAGGTGGAGGCGCCTGGCTGCTCAAGTAATTCCTGCCATGACGGAATCAGAAATGGTCATAACCTTCATAGACATACAAAAAGCTCCTTTCTATGAGAGAGTCTTGGCCGACATCGGTAAACCATTCTCTGAAATGATCAAACACGGGGAGAGGAGGATGTTTCCCTGATACTACAGGGTCAAAAAGGCAATCAAAACATGCATATCCAAAGGAGAAATTACACTCCCTTTCAAGCTCAGTCTTCGAACCCTACATTACCGAAAGGTGGAGAAATCAAACGCCCTCGAGTGTTCACACCGTTAGGGGACTCACTCGAGAATATTCTCACTCTTCTGACAACGCAAAAGAAAATCACGCATCTTCTTCCACCAGTCAGCCCTAATGGAAGGGGTTTCAATACTGCTCGGAAATGTGTTTATCATGCCAGGGCACCCGGACATGATACTCAGGATTGTTGGATTTTGAAACATAAAATCTAAGACCTGATAGACAATGGTGAGATCATGGTCACTAAACCCGATCAACCTCACGTACAAGACAATCCCCTTCCTCAACACAAAGAAGAACAGGTCAACATGATTAATTGGAGCAATTGACAGAGTTCCAATTTCAACGGCGAGTCATTTCAGACCACCAAAGACGTTAAAAAATGGGATTATGCCAAGTTTCAATTCGCAATGGAACGTAAGATGAAAGCTCTATGCAAATAAATTGAGAAATTGGCGGAACTGATGACCTATCAGCATCAAGTAACACGCCAGTTAGTCAGCCAGGAGCATGCTAGTCTCCTCCCTCTTGTCATGAATATTCCCTCGTCACCTTCAGAAAATGAAACGCTGGAGGATAAAGTGACAAAGAAAGTGAATGCCAAAGCTCATCGGGATTTTGCCAATAGAAAGGAATTTACATACCTGGGCTAACCTATTGAGGAAATCCTTCAGATGCTAATCAATGAAGGAAGAATCACTTCCCTTTCTACCTCCAATTAATCCCCATTCAAGATGGTTCAATTTTGATGGAATATGTCAATATCACTCCCATTCTCGCGATCACAGCACATAAGAATGCTGGGCACTCTGCCACCTTATCCAGAATCTAATTGACAGTGGTGTCCTGCAACTAGCAGACGACGATACCGTGCTACGTAAGAGTGAGAATACATGTCCTACTAAAGGGAAGGGATTGGTAGCAGTTATATCTACTAAGGCCGATGACACTGACAAACCACTCACAATACCAGCAATTTAACTTAGAGGAGGTAACAATCATTTGAAAGTGGCCGCTCAGAGCCAATCAACTTACTATGCAAAGCACAATATCCTATTGTCAGCTTACACAAAATTCCATGGAATTATGGAGAAGGTGAAAGATCCACCTCGCATACAACTGCTGCAGTGTCGAAGAAAAATCCACTATATATTTCCCAGTAGGTGAGGAAGTCTACCATCAAGTCAAAGGGGAAAATACCCATGAAGAAGATTAAAAAATTCCTCCGCACTATGGGTCATAACGAAGCCAATGTGGTTTTAAGCTTAAGAGAAGCTCCACACCAAATTTCAATCATGGACTTGGTCTTAACTTCCGAGGATCACCAGAAGATATTATTAAAGGTTTAGGAAGAAGCCTATCTACCAATATCAGTGGATACATAAAAATTTAAACACTTGGTTGATCACATTTTTAACAACAATGTGATATCCTTCACTGATGATGATATACCGCCCGAAGGAACCGGTCATAGCAAGCCGTTACACATTACGGTCTTGTCCTCTGGGTATATGCTAGCTGGAGTCTTAATAGATGGAGGTTCATCTCTATATATCTATCCATACGCTACATTATTGAAGATGAATGTTAATCTCAACCGAAACCGAAGCAGCCATACGGTTATCAAAGCTTTTGATGGAGCCCGCCGAAATTCGGTCGGAGTAATTGAGCTGCTAATCGAAATTGGTCCTCACACATTCTGTGTGTCTTTTCACGTACTCAAGATAGATTCAGGATACAACCTGCTCTTAGGAAGACCGTGGATTCATATGGTCGGGGCAGTCCCCTCCACCCTTCATCAACAACTGGAATACATCATCAATAATAGCCTAGTCACAGTCAACACTGAACCAAAATGTCCTCAACATGGTGGCATACCATACATCAACGTCAATTCAGATGTTGAACCGGTCAGTTTTCATGCCTTGGAAGCACTACAAAAAATAGACCTTTAGCAATGATTTTTCGGGTAACGACTTTATAAGTCGTTGCTAAAAGTATATGTTTAGCAACGCAATTTGTCCTTCGTTGCAGATTGTGTCAGGCTTTTACTTTTTGCAACGAAATTCATAAGTCATTGCAAAATTTTGTTGCTAATTCATTGGCGGGAAAAAAATTCGTTAGAAATTCGTTGCAAAATTTTCGACCACTTGATTTCCCGTCATCATGGGCAACGAAAGTTTATTTGCTGCTAAAAATAGGGCTTTAGCAACGATTTTTTAGGCAACGACTTTATAAGTCGTTGCTAAAAGTGTATGTTTAGCAACGAAACTTGTTCTTCGTTGCAGATTGTGTCACGCTTTCACTTTTTGCAACGAAATTCATAAGTAGTTGCAAAATTTGGAAACAAAATTCGTTGCAAAATTTCTAACCACTTGATTTCTCATCATCATGGGCAACGAAAGTTTTTTTGTTGCAATATTTCGTTGCCTAATATGGACCACATTCATTTGCAACAATTTTTATTTTCGTTGCATATTTTATACAACTTTTTGCAACGACTATTAAAATGTTGCCTTAAATTAAGATAATAATAATAATTGTACTAATAATAATAATAATAACAATAACAGTAATAATAATAATAAAAATAAATAATAATAATAATAATAACAACAACTACAACAACAACAACAACAACTAATAATAATAATAATAATAATAACAATAACAATAACAATAACAATAATAATAACAATAATAATAACAATAATAATAATAATAATAATAACAATAACAATAACAATAACAATAATAATAATAATAATAATAATTATTATTATTATTATTATTATTATTATTATTATTATTATTATTTTTAGCTTATCAAATTCATAAACTTACAATAACTTCTCAAATTCGCAAACCAAATGCATATATGGTGTCCCTTTTTTCATATTCTTATTCCAATTAATTAAAGTGTTATATTATAATGATATCACTTAAAATTAATAAAATTATTATTATAAATATTGTCATTAAAATATGTCATATTTAAAATTTATCTAATAAATTATTTATAAATTTATAAATTGTACTTATAAGTTGTTCCATATTATTTAATTTATTTTTTGATAAATTTAAATGTATATAAAAGAAAAAAGATACATATAGGCATTCTCCAGATCGATACAAAATGTCAAGAAAGGGAACTTAACTTGAGAAACAAGTGAAACTCAGATTCTAAGAGCTAAGTCAGTAGTTTATTTTTATTCATATTTACGTTATATAAATATTCATAGTTAGGTTTCGAACCTAAGACCTATGGGTTATTAGGTCATTAAGCTACCACTAAGCCATTCTAATTTATTAGTTAACTAAACTACCGCCCTAACTTGTAGCGGTAAACAGTGTAACACATGAGCAAATGAATGGCAAATAAGTAATTTCTCATGTCACTACAGCCTGTAGCGGCAGGGGGAAATCCATATCAATCCGTGTCATCCAATGTTGCGATCAACGGTATAGATTATGGTTGTTGAAATAATACTCGTGACAACCGATTGCCAAGTATGTTAGTTCCGGGCCTCCGACCCAAATAAACTCAACCACATCAAACCTGATTATTATATCTATGCTTCCCAATGTTTCCTATTTCTAGATAGAAGTAGGATATAATTACAAGTACTCCCTCACTCTGAGAATGAAAGTGATAATTGATTTTATGCGAATTTAAAAAAAATGTCAAATGATAAAAACGAATTTGTAAATAAGAAGAGTAAGATGCAACGTCACTTTAATTGGCGTTAGAATTTTTATTTTTATTTTTTTATAGCTGAAGTCTTATATACTCCTTCATTTCCAACGCCGATGATAGAGAATAAACATTAAAAAATATTGATGTTTGTAAACAAGTACAAGAGATCAAAGAAATTAAAAAAAAAGATTCCAACGTCAATTAAAGTGTTGTTACATATTACTCATTTTTTTTTACAAATTTGCTAGTAGAAACATAAATTAATAAATCTAATAATTATTTTTGGCCAAATTAGAAAAAAAAATCTCAATAATTTTTTAAAATATTATCAAAGAGACAAGAAAGAAAATAAGAAAAGGTCATTATGTTATAGTAAAATAGTTAAAAAGATGGAAAATGATATAATATAAAAAATAAAAAATCTCAGAAAAATCTAAAGAAATGGAGGGAATAATTGGTAAAAAAAGAAATTTTTTTTATTACTTTTACAAATAAAAATTAAGATTTTTACAAAATCTCTCATATAAATTGAAACTCATTTAATAAAAATATTGCTAAATTATTAATTTTACTCGTCAAAATATGAATTCCAAAAAAAAAATCATCATAAAACCCTCCCCGTTCCTTACTTCCCAAAAAACCCACCTTCCCAAATCCGCCCAAAGTTGGCATCCCTTTCTCTCCTCCGTTTCTCTCTCCCACCACCAAAAACCCTAACCAGAAAACCCTTCTTACCTCACCCTCTAAAATCAACGCTCCACATCCCCTCCCTTCCCCGCTCCGACTCCATTTTCGGCTCTCGCTCAGACCCAATTTCTCGCTCCCATTCCCGCTGGCAGCAACCCTATCTCACTACCATATCCGCATCCTACAATCCGACCCCAGTCACCGACCGCCTACTGTCTGTCGTGGTCTACTCCTTCCCTTTCTTCAACGGTCTCCAATACGGCCGCTTCCTCTTCGCCCAATACCTCGAATCCTTGCTCCGGCCCTAGAACCCTTTCTGATAGACTCCACGGCACGCTTGCGTGAGGTGGTCGCCACCCCGATCGTTTCTAGCACAGTTGTTGGGTGAATTGCTTGCAACACCTTAACCCCTCGCCTATATGTAGACGGTAATCTTGGTACAATTGCTCGCGTTCGGAATTCTGCGTTGAATGGACACCAACGACACCTTGACCCCTCGCTTATATTGAAGCGGTAATCTTGGTACAATCGACGATTGATGCGGTAGAAAACGCCACACACAACTATGAATTGTTGTATGATAAGTCAAAATTGAATCTCAAAGAAAAAAACTAAGAAACTACTAATTTCTTAGGAATTCTTCAAAGAACCAAAAGTAGAGAATAAACTCTCAATTATATTGAATAAAAAATAATGTATATTGTGTATTGATTACATAACTTGGACCTCTATTTATACTACTCAAAACAATCCAAATCCTAATAGGAATAAACTATAACCCTAATAGAAGTCAATTTGGAAAAGAAATTCTAACTAAAAAGAAGTCCTAATTACAATAGAAATTCTGAATAAAAATCCAAATAAAAAATAAAATCATTCGCCACGTAATCCATTGTCGCGTGAAGGTTGTTATTGCCGCGTGAAGGCTGTGATGCCAGTATGTGAATGGATTTGCAAGCCTTGCATGATTTCATGTTATTATTAAATAAATTATATCAAGTGACTCCTTTAATTTGCATGCTTTATCTGTTGTCCACATGTGCATATATGATATTCCTTGCTAGCACTATGTTTAGAAGACAAGTGGCCCACCACGTGACATGCTCCATGCATTGCTTCTTATTAATGTTGACCTGATGCCCATTTTGGAGAACAAAAATTGTGGCCCGTGGCTAATTTGGCTATCATAACATCCGTACATGGACTGAATTAAATGGGCCAATTGGATCAACCCAATAATACTTGAATTGTATTCCTTTGAATAATCTTCAACCCAATTACTTAAAATTATTTGATGAACCACTGAGACTTGAATTAAGTTATTATTGTTTGATGAGAGCTTGATCAGGATTGTATCATTCCCCTACTCTTCCAAAGGATTTGTCCTCAAATCTGGCACATCGTCTTCTAGAAAATGATTCAACCACAAAATTGCTCCTACATAAAAAAAACAAACTAAGTTAGTAACATCAAACCAAACATAATGCCAAAACTCAACTTGCAAATTACATATATAAGCAACAAAAACTCCAACTCCCACCAAGAACATAGCAATGTATGACTTTTCTCTCGAATTGATAATTTGTAAACCAATTACTCCCAAAACACTAATTATATAAACTAATCTACTATCCACTAAAATAATCATGAATGCAAAGTAAGAAAGAATATTAAAAGTCTTATATCCTCCTGGATCAAAAATCATCACGCAATACTCTTCATGTGGTAGATTCTCCCAGTGACGAATCCCCGGATCAAAAGTCAATATAATGATCTCAATCCTTCGCAAAAAACACACTCGTCAATGCACCTAGGTCAAATATCAATACTTGAAATTCGTAATGCTTCTCACGCAAAGTCTCTTGAATTCCTGGATTAAACACAAAATAAAACAAATCAATAAGTTCCTTTTGTCTAATCACAAAGAAATTAAATAAATCAAAATCATATGCATAGTCTACTAAAACAATATTCAAAACACTTCCCTGTAGATGTTTTATGCATTGAACGGGATGAACTGCACGATTCATGTTTCCCTCGATGAATATGATCCTATCACGAATCTGCAAAACACAACCAACCTTCCTCTCTCCATTGACATTAACAATTTCAAGATCAACTAGTAGCATCAATGGAACAAAAAGGTCACATCCATAAGATGAAAACTTAATAGCATATCGATGATTATCACAAACAAACTCAACACATGCTATAAAATTTTTCAAAGTGTTGACAAAAATCGGAATATCATCAAAATAGAGAATAACAAATTTTCCCATGAAATAATTCAAAATATAATTCAACAATTCCATGGAAGTATGCAATGCCTTAGCTAATCTAAGTGAACTTACTAAACATGCAAATAACTCATCTCTCAAACCATCTTGATGATAAACACTTCTTGAATCAAAATCATATAATAGTAAATCATGCAATGAAGATTGCTCTAACGAAATAACATGATTACTACCATTGTCAACTAACGACAATTTATGTAAAGATTGACTAGCATGAAACCCTAAGTCAATATTTGGATTAGAAAATCTAGAATTATTTTCATGCAAGTAAGCACATTGAAAACGAGAATATATATAATAATCATAAACTAACTCAACAAATATCAAGTACCCACCATAATTTATGATATAGATGATTCTACCCACAAAATAGCTAACAACAAATCCAATGGAAGCATGCAAAACATGTTTTAAATAACTCATGAAAACACTAGATGCATCAGTTAATCTAACAGAAATAACTAACCACCTATATAACTCACATGCTAAAACAATTTTCCATTTATCACAATCTCTCGTGCTAAATTGATTAGACATTATCATCACATGACCATTATCACATGTAGATAAAACATAAGTACTATGCAATTTATCAAGCATATTATCCACACAAGAAAAAGAATAACGATACTTGTTTACCAATTCAAAATAGACGAACAAACTCGTTGTCCCATCTTCCTTAGATACTATGATCTCATAATCAACACATGAACTCATGTCTTCTCTCACGATACCCACTTTCACCAACTCTCCAACCCGCCTTGGTAACTCCGTCGTCTCCTCAGGAATACTATCAGCTGATCGGTACGGAATGATAGTACGGGGTATTTCATCAACAACCTGTACAAGAGACAAAACAAAACTAGACAAAGAAGAATCATTAGTGTTAGTATTCAAAAGCGCCGTCTTGTACGAATATACAGTCATTGACTTTTCAAAATATAACTCACTTTTCAACTGACTCTCTTTTTCATAGTCACATATTTCTTCTCTATCTTCTTTATGCTCACCCTCTCGTTTGTTTTTCTCTCGTTTATTTTTAAGGTCACTCTTTTCATTCTCTTTTTTCTCAATCTCTCTTTTCTTTTCATTCTCTTTTTTCTCAATCTCTATTTTCTTTTCATTCTCACTCTTTTTACTTTTTTCTTTTACATTATCAACCTTTTGAACAATTTCTTTTTGTCGATCTTTTCCACATGCATTTTCTTTTACAAACTCATCTCCTTGATTAAATTCTTTCGGATGTTCACCATCTTGCTTTTGATCATGGATTTCATCTTGAACACTTGAACCCAATAACTCTCCTTGGACTGCATATTCTATAATTTCTTCCACCTCCTCCCGCTGATCTTGTTTCTTTTGCGCCTTAGAAGTATATTGTAGCTGCATCCAATAATCTTCCTTGTTTACTTGTGTGCGAACCTTCTTATTATTGTCTACTGTAAATCGCCTTGAAGGTTGCTCTACATGTCTTTGAGATGTATACTCCTCCTTCCTGTCACGCTGTACTGGAGCAAAGCGCTTTCTCATTGCTGATTTTAATTCTGCCCATGTCTCGAACGGACGTTCCCCATATTTTTGTTTGATAAGCTGCCACCATATAATTGTATGATCGGAGAACTCTTGAACTGCCCGTCTGATCTTCCTCCTCTCGGAGTAATCATGAGAGTCAAATTCTCGCTCCATTTTTCTCTCCCATCTCAGATATGCCTCTGTATCAATATTGCCTTGGAAAGTATTCATTCGAGACCCATAATAACTTTCATAATTGTAGCCATACATGTTTGCTGTAAAACAAAGGTTAGTTAGATAAAAATTTTCCTCACACACTCCCTTACGTGTTTCGCTCAAATAATGATGAATCACTCGTGTATCGCTCAAATTTGACTTTTACCCTCAATTAATCTCACCACTAAGCCTTTTGCCTCAATATTATCTCTAATAGGTTATTTTTGAATTTCCCCTAGTAAAATTCTTGGTTTTACTAATCAATTCAAAATTACTTATCACGTAACAAAATTATAGATGGTGTAACTATCAGAATATCACAAAATCACCGATCGATTGCCTTGTACTCCTCTTGTACGCTTCAGATTTGTAAATTGTAGATCCGTTTTCAGAATTGATGATGATAGAACGGTATGAACTCTTGGTTGGAATTTGATGATTTGATGGTTTGCTACAAATTTGGTTAGCACAATGGAAATAGAATTTGAATATATTTTTTTTAATTTTTTTTTTAATTTTATTTTTTTTTGCAATATATATTTCGACAGAAAATTAAAGATAGGTAACTCGCTAGAAGAAGGCTTGGCTTTGATACCAAATGATAGACTCCACGGCACGCTTGCGTGAGGTGGTCGCCGCCCCGATCGTTTCTAGCACAGTTGTTGGGTGAATTGCTTGCTACACCTTAACCCCTCGCCTATATGTAGACGGTAATCTTGGTACAATTGCTCGCGTTCGGAATTCTGCGTTGAATGGACACCAACGACACCTTGACCCCTCGCTTATATTGAAGCGGTAATCTTGGTACAATCGACGATTGATGCGGTAGAAGACGCCACACACAACTATGAATTATTGTATGATAAGTCAAAATTGAATCTCAAAGAAAAAAACTAAGAAACTACTAATTTCTTAGGAATTCTTCAAAGAACCAAAAGTAGAGAATAAACTCTCAATTATATTGAATAAAAAATAATGTATATTGTGTATTGATTACATAACTTGGACCTCTATTTATACTACTCAAAACAATCCAAATCCTAATAGGAATAAACTATAACCCTAATAGAAGTCAATTTGAAAAAGAAATTCTAACTAAAAAGAAGTCCTAATTACAATAGAAATTCTGAATAAAAATCCAAATAAAAAATAAAATCATTCGCCACGTAATCCATTGTCGCGTGAAGGCTGTGATGCCAGTATGTGAATGGATTTGCAAGCCTTGCATGATTTCATGTTATTATTAAATAAATTATATCAAGTGACTCCTTTAATTTGCATGCTTTATCTGTTGTCCACATGTGCATATATGATATTCCTTGCTAGCACTATGTTTAGAAGACAAGTGGCCCACCACGTGACATGCTCTATGCATTGCTTCTTATTAATGTTGACCTGCTGCCCATTTTGGAGAACAAAAATTGTGGCCCGTGGCTAATTTGGCTATCATAACATCCGTACATGGACTGAATTAAATGGGCCAATTGGATCAACCCAATAATACTTGAATTGTATTCCTTTGAATAATCTTCAACCCAATTACTTAAAATTATTTGATGAACCACTGAGACTTGAATTAAGTTATTATTGTTTGATGAGAGCTTGATCAGGATTGTATCACTTTCTGCCCTTCCTCGGCCTCTACCGCTCTTTCCCTTACGCCAGCTACGTCGCCTTCCTGGCTCTGTACATAGGTGTGGGCCGAAACCCGAATTTGATCCCGTACGCAAGGTTCAATGTGATGCAGGCGGTGGTTCTTGATGTTCTGTTGGTGTTGTCGATTCTGATAGAGCGGATTTTCAATCCGGGTCAGGCTGGAATAGGGTATAAGCTGATGGTGTTGGGTCATAATGCGCTGTTTATGTTTGTTGTGTTGTGTTTTGTTTATAGTTTGGTGTATAGTGTTTTGGGTCGGACACAATTTTCAGATGTTGGTCTTTCAGTATTGAAAAGGTTCCTGAATCCCAACTCTATCAGGACAAAGGTATTGCTGAATCTGTGAATTATTGTCCTTCGTCTCTTTTTTCCACCTAAAGCCATCTACTAATAATATTCAAACTTATATTAAGACAGAAGCCAGCTGAAGGGAAGGCTTCAAAACTTGCAAAGAGGGTATGTTGTTATTTTTTTATATATTCAATAGTGATGAATTTCATTTTAATGGATGAGAACATAATATAGATGATTAGCAGAGGGGGTGTATTAAGCAATCTTACTACTTTGTCTCTTGCCTCCAATTTTCAGTTGCACAAATAACAGATGCTTGAAATGTCAGCATGTAGAACAAGTTTATTTTCTTGATGGTTGTATAATGCTGACGCATTTAATATTCACCCTATAATGTTTGAACAGGGCAAGTTACTACAGAGACTAAATATTGATAATGGGCTCTAGAGATTGGTTCAAAAATATAATCCGCTTAAAGAAAGAGAAGAATGGGAAGACAAAATCACTAAAGGTACCTGTGAATGGATCAACTTTTTGTAATTTATTACTAATCTATCATGATATTTCTTTTTTCTTTCAGGATCTTGGGGGTTTGGGGGTAGGTTTGGAGCCTGAATGTGTTTACATGTATGAAATGAAACTTGTCTTTTTGCTGATGTAATATATGAGGTGAAATTGTTATTGTTTCCTGCAATGATTCTTACTGTGGCTAGAGAAGTGCCAGGTATAAGGCATTTACAATCTGTGATTCAGCTCCTTATTTAGCATGTGCATTCATCTCAATGCTATAGTCTACGCTTAGTTTCTATATAGTTCATAATGATTCCATGTAATAATCATAAAGCTTGTGTGAAATACCTATCATGTTTTCTTTTTCATTCGGACCCATATAGGCCTCCATGAACACAAGTCATTTTCTCGTTGTGGTTCTAAATGGTGCTGCAATGTCTTTCGTAGGATATCATATAGTTAGTAAACTTAGCATCACTACAGGATTGATTTTTTATTTGTTTTTTTTCTTTGCACAGGGATCTTCAACACCTCAAAATTCAAATGGGATCAATAAGGACCCCCACTCTCAATAAGAGTCCACTACTTTTGCTAACAGTAATTCTATTTGGGTCCTGATTTGGGTCCTGACTTGCAAGTCAAATATCATATTTGGTGCTGCCAGTATTAGCTGCAGCCATGGATGACTACCAAAATCCCCGAGTTCAGGTTTGTGGGATATATTGATTGGTATTTGTCCGCCTCCACATTGAGAATTGTATGTATATGTTCTTTAGCATTGCAGTTATTTACGACAATTTTGGATTTACTCAACCTGTGTAAAATCTGAACCAACGAGAGATATCCTCTCATAACAATCATGACATTGCTCATTAGGATTGTGAATTGTATTATGTTGGAGCCTCGAATTTCTACCTTGATTCTGTAGGATCGTGTTAGTCTTTTCTCCCTCCACTCTGCTGCTAACATGATCTATTTCATCCATTAGCTTTTGTGTTATATGTTGCAGGCGCATGCTGCTTCAAGTGCTAAATTTCAGCGAAAGTTGTACACCAAAGATCCTGACAACATACTTAGACGGGATTGTAAGAAAATTGCTTGTACCCTTACAGGTAAACCATTTTCCAGAGTACTCAATTTTTTCAGGAATAGGTTACAGATAGTCCATTCATCATATCACCTAGAATTCCTTTCGAAGTTAGTGTGCGCCTTCTTGGGGGGCTAATGGCTTTAGGATACACAATTGCGACCATTCTCAAAAGAAGCAGTCATGTCTTCTCTGATGACAAGGTGTGTGAAAAGTGATTGGTTAGAGCAAATTAATCGCAAGTATGTTTCATATATCACATTATTGACTCAAACTTAAGATTTTGCTCATAGTCCATATTTAATTTGTCCTTGTACTTTTGTGATTGCATGTTCTTTCTAGCTTGTGAATGCTGAATCGTCAATGATGTTATGGTATGAAATTTTTGAATGATTATACGCATCTTTTGTTCTGCTTTGTCCTAATCAAACCAATCTTTAGGCATTGCCTGGTGATCTGAAGACGAAGCTCAGTATAGATGATGATATGGTTTTGAGCCCTAAAGAAGCTTTATCCCGAGCCTCTGCTGATCAAAGAAGCAGATATCATAGTCGGTGTGTTTGATCCATCTATTTTGGTTTTAAATTTGTTCTTTTTGTTTGAAACCATACACTGGATGGAGCAATCATATAGTTGCACTGAATGTTTTTTTATATTTGGATTTGTAGCAAATGATATTGTGATTGTCTATTTGTCTTTTTCTGCTTATGAGTAATACGGTGTACATTAGTACCACGTAGCAACTCTATTGTCTTTGTGTATTGATTTTGGCACTAAGTGCATCTGGTGACCTATTTGCTTTATTTTTCTGACTTATTACTTTTAAATGTGTAGGAAGATTGCTTCGACGACCTGCCTTACAATACTGGGTGTCAAATTTCAGTGCTACGTTTACGGAAGACAAGAGACAAAATTATAAATTGTACTCTCCCTATATATATATATATATATATATATATATATATATATATATATATATATATATATATATATACTTTGATTGAAGAACTGTGGTAGCTTTAGATGCTTAATTGTAAAGATAATGAGTCAGTCATGTACAAAAAAAGAACGTCATATTTTGATTTGGCAACAATATAATTCGTTACCAAAGCATTGAATAAGTTTTAATATAGCAACAATTTTTTGTACATTTAGCAACAAATTTTTGTTGCTAATGGCATTAAATAAATAATATTTGGCAACGAAAAATTAACCTAATAACAACAGAGGATATTGTTGCTAATACTAATATAAAAAGCAACATTTTTTATCGGTGCAAATCATATTAACTTTCGTTGCACATATAAAGAAACGACAACATATAATGTCGTTGCTAATCGACGATTTTCGTTGCTATTGAAAAATAAAAAGTAACAAATATATTCATTGCTGATTCAGCATAATGTTGTTGTCAATAATATAATCAACAACGAAAATCATTGCTAAAAAGTTTACATTCCGTAACGAAAGCAAGCTTAGGCAATAATTTTTGTAATGTACTGCAACAAAAAATGTCATTGCAAAATGGTGTCAATTGCAATGAAAATGCATGGTCGTTGCAAAAAAAAAGTTCATTTCATTGCCAATTAGCAGGCTTTTGCAACGAAATGGGGTTTTTAGCAACGAAATTTTAATTATTCTTCAACAATACATTTTGTTTCTAAATGATCGATGTCTCTGTACGAAAGCCAATTTTCGTTACAAAATATATTACTTTTGGCAACGAAAAAAAACGTTCGTTGCGGAACAATTAGCAACGCTGATTGCGCAACGAAAGACGCAACGACATTAAAGTCGTTGCCAAAACCCTTTTGCAACGAAATTTGGCACCTTTAGCAACGAAAATTGGTTGTTGCTGAAGTCCCATTTTTTTGTAGTGAAGTAAGCAACACTCAATACCATGCTATTGGGGCGCCACCTCTTACACCCAAGATTTCTGCCGAAGTAATGTCGGCTACTCAAGAAATGATATCTTTGGATCATCATCCAGGACAAGGGCTGGGTAAGAGTAATCTGGGTATTAAGCATCCAATTCAAGTCGTCAGTCAAACTGGGACTGCTGGACTAGGCTATTTTGCCAGTTCTAGTCACGGGAATCCACATAAGCATTATCAGATTCATCCAATTTTAGTTACACGACGTGCGTCTCTACTTCCAATTGCTGAGTCCGCACAACCTCTTGTAAAGGTGCCAGTCAGAGTCATGGCTATGTTATTTCCCAAGATGGTACCGGTGAAGGTGAAAGAAGCCTTTGTTCCAAACCCCAGAGTGGAGGAAGAGAAACAAAGAATTAAGCAAGATGTCGTCAGAATGATGTCAGGAATACGCATCATCTTTCATGATGAACATACAAAAAAATATACCCCAGACGATGATTGCCCAGACGTAATGGTCAACATTCGAGATAAGGAGGATGATGACAGCCCCTCCATCACTGCAGTCCACCCAGACTTTGCCTTTGCCAATTGGAGCAGCACTCATTGCATTGGTCGACAATGGTAAAACGGGCAGGAACTCTTTCTGCCATGTAGAAATCATAACTGCTTACTTTTCTGTATAGTATTAGAAGTCGTTTTTCCAGTACATGCTAACACTTTGTATGATCAAGCCATTTCATATATACTAAGTGAAATCATATTTTGTTTCAAGACATGAATTTAGATATGTCTGTACTTGCTGATATGGTTCCGCTTATCCACAAAGATTGTAACTTTGATGTAGAGATGAATTCAGCCTTGATGGAAATACATGAGGACATTGAGGTGCCTCTAGAAATTCAAGAATGGGTCAAAGACAAACCTAAATCCAACCTTGATCAAACCACTTCCTTCAATCTCGGAACCTTAGAAAGCCCTTATGTTAATCCAGATTGGTTCAGACCTTATCCCAAACCAAAGGAATGACATGGTTACACTACTAACCCAATTCCATGATGTGTTTGCATGGTCTCATGAAAACATGGTGGGTTTGTCCACTGACATTGTCCTTCATCGCATTCCCATTAAAGAGGGATTCAAGCCAGTCAAGAAGAAGCTCAGGCGATTGAAACCTGAGTGGAGTTTAAAAGTGAAAGAAGAAATTGTGAAACAATTTCAAGCTGGCATCATCATGGTGTCTACATATCCTGAGTGGATATCCAACATCGTTCCCGTGCCTAAGCCTGGAGGAAAGGTGCGAGTTGGGTGGATTATCGGGACTTGAACAAAACTTGCCTTAAAGATAGCTTTCCCCGTGCCATTTATCCACATTCTCATTGACAATACTTCTCAGTACGACATGTACTCTTTTGCGGATTGCTTTGCAGGATACCATCAGATCATGGTTGTTGAGGAAGATCGTGAGAAAACTGTTTTTATCACACCTTGTGGAACCTTTTGCTATAGACGATTGTCGTTCGGCCTCATCAATGCTGAAGCCACCTATCAGCAAGCCATGATGGCTCTCTTCCATGACTGAATGCACAAAGAGATCGAGATCTACGTGGATGACATCATTGTCAAATCCCGAAGGGAGGAAGACCACTTAGACTATCTCAGGAAGCTTTTCAACAGGTTGCATAAGTACAACTAGAAGTTGAATCTAGCCAAGTGCGCCTTTGGCATTAAATTAGGCAAGTTGCTAGGATTTCTAGTCAGCCACAAAGGGATTGAGCTGGATCCCACCTAAATCCAGGCCATCACAGAAATGCCTATTCCTCAAACAGAGAAGGAAATACAAGGATTTTTGGGAAGAATCAACTTCATTAGCAGGTTCATTTCTCAACTCACCGCAACTTATGAGCCAATCTTCAAGCTGTTAAGGAAGAACTCCTTTATGAAATGGAATGATGATTGCCAGAAGGCCTTCCTTACGATCAAAGATCAGCTAGTCAAAGCTCCCGTGTTGGTACCACCCAGGGATGATGTTCCCCTGTTCATGTACCTGTCCATAAGTGACAACGCCATGGGCTGCATGCTGGGACAGAAAGACGATAGAGGCCAAGAACGAGCTATCTATTACCTCAACAAAAGATTCAGCAGCAGTGAATGAAAGTAGTATGCACACAAGCCAATCATGTTTGATGATAAAGCATATACTTTGTAAACAATCTTATTCATTTATTAATAAAAAGTATTAATTTATTAAAGGCTTTAATTATCTACATGATGCTGTTTTATAATATGTGATAAACCCATAGTTTTAAGCAATGCTTTTAGAATAATGATGATGATCATTCTAATGAGATCTAAATTCTTAGAAATCTTAAAACTAAAATAGTTCCCAATCGTTGGATTCTTAAATTGAGGATTAGTGAATCCGGATAGATTGGTACATACGTTGCTTGCTCATTGGATGAGGATGATTGATCTCATGATCATTTGTGTGGAGACACTAAAGCAAGTATGTAGGTGCTTATTAGAGAATAAGTTCACTGAACGTGACTCGCTAAGGAATACCTAATGGAGTTTTACTTGTATGTCAATAGGAATTCCTGTAGTGATAGTAGTACAAGTGATCCTTGGACTTGAGATCATCATAATATCTTGTGTATGATGAGTTATACTTTGACTTATTCCTTAAGACCCTTAGGGTATATCAAAGGATATGCTTGGGTATAATAAGTTGTACATGGAGATAATGTATGATCAATAAAGAATCTATCACTTCTAGTAAAAGAAGAGAAATGTCCTATGTGATTCGATAAATGACAACCCAATAGTCCTTGGCCAAGGCAAAATGAAATTAGAAAGGAGTTTCTAATTTGTATTATTTGGAGTTGTGCATTTAAGAGTCGAAATACATATAATTAAATAAAATAAGACTTGACAGTAATTTCATGTCTTATATTTAATTGGGACATTGTATGGTGGAAGGATTGAATTATACGGTAACTATTTACTCAAAGGTTCTTTTATGATTAATGTTGAAATCTATATTATCTGGAAAGTCGTTGATCGCTAGGGAGGCTTATCCCTATTGTAGAATAAATATTATTTATTTAAATAAATTTGTTATAAATAGTTATAATATGGATGTCCATTCATTTTCTATAACCTACATAACCTACATGAGCTATTCATTCCCTAATTAAGTTTATATTTATTTCATCTTCTTGGTTCATGTATTTGTGTAGCCTATAAATAGAGGCTCACTATCCATGTATTGTGGACTTGAAGAATAATAGAAAATCTCACTTCTTATTCTCTCTTAGTGTTATCTTCTTATGTTCTCTCTAAAATTATAATACGTTATCAGCACGAGTTGCTCCTTACTTTCATATTGAAGATAATCATATTTGATTTGAAGGAGAAGGTATATTGTGCTTATCTATTGTGTTCATTTTCTTTATTAACATCTCTACTTATATACTCATATATCAGAAACTCTCCAAATTTGAATCCATTTTTCTCCATTTGAGATAATAGGCTACATAAACTGATTTGGAGTTGTGTATCAGTTTATGGAAAAAAAAAAAGTTTAGTAAAAGAACTTGCAGCAAGGTACAATATACAGAAATTAGTTTCAATTAGCATTTTTATTTTATTGTGACAAAAGATAAAATATACCTCACATAATAACAGCTTGTAGTAGAATATATATTTAGTCATACAATATAATTTTTTTTTAACTATTATCATGTTTATGCTATATCCAAAACTCAAGTGTAGGCATTAATTTTTCTGGGCTCGTTACTTTTATTTTTAGTTAGTAGTCTGATCTTTTCTACCGTGTAGCGTCTTACATGTACAATAAAGTCATGCTTGATTCGTGTTGTATTTTTTTATGTTTTATCTTTCATTAATTTCAGTCCATGTAAAATCTCAAGTATTATTTTAACATGCTGTTACATAAATTTGCACAATTATTGTTATACATGTTATTGCGTGTACTTGGTCTGCTAGTGTTTCATCTGTAAGGTTATATTTCTAAGCATGTCCAGAGCAAAAGTTTATTATATCAGTTTATTGGAAGAGTCACTATTTGCGCTGATCAAGTCTTTTCTAGTATCACATAATTGCAATGTCTATTACAGTAAGCATGATATATGCACTATACTGATAGTATATGACATGAACAATATGTTTTCACTGTATGAGAGAACAATATGTGTGTTATATATATATATTTATGCACATGTGAATAGTTATAATAAACTAAATTTCTAATAATTTTTGATATTTTTGTATGAAGTTACAATGACAAATCTTGCTAAACTCGAATTTGTGGCTCTTGACATTACTGGAAAGAATTATTTATCATGGGTGTTAGATGCTGAAATTCATCTAGATGCAAAAGGTCTTGGTGATACTATCAAAGAAGGAAACAAAACATCTAGTCAAGATAAGGCCAAAGCGATGATATTTCTTCGTCATCACCTCCATGAGGGACTTAAAATTGAATATTTGACTGTTAAAGATCCACTTATCCTTTTGAACAATCTGAAGGAAAGATACGACCACCAGAAAACTGTAATACTTCCTAAAGCTCGTTATGATTGGATGCATCTAAGATTACAAGATTTTAAATCTGTAAGTGATTATAACTCAGCTATGTTTAGAATCAGTTCTAAATTACAATTATGTGGAGAAAAGATCACTGATGCAGATATGTTAGAAAAAACATTCTCCACCTTTCACGCATCTAATATGCTCCTGCAGCAGCAATATCGTGAAAAGGGTTTTAAGAAATAGTCTGAACTGATTTCATGCCTCCTTGTGGCTGAGCAAAACAATGAACTATTGATGAAAAATCATGAGGCCCGTCCAACTGGATCTGCTCCATTCCCTGCAGTGAATGTCGTAACATATAATGGAAAAAACAGAGGTCACGCCAGTAGTCGTGGACGTGGTTATGGACGTGGACGTGGACGTGGTCGTGGACGTGGTCAAAATAATCATCGTGGTGGTCATTTCTCAAACACATATACCCACCAGAAGTGGGAATATAAGGATGGAAAATGCGAAAAAGGTGATAAAGATAAAAATACCACGGAGAATTTGTGTTATCGTTGTGGAGGTAAAGGCCATTGGTCTCGTACCTGTCGTACACCAAAACATCTTGTTGAGCTCTATCAACAATCATTAAAAGATAAAGGAAAGAAGATAGAGACAAATTTTGCTAGTGAGGATGGAAAAGATGATACAAATCTTGATTCTGGAAATGATGATTTTAATTATGGTTATGTGGATACCACTCATCTAGATGTTAATGATTTTTTCTCCAATCCTGAAGAAAAAATTGACTTCCTGTTTG
>CM035105.1:43472529-43525029 GCA_020205505.1 Panax japonicus | reverse complement strand
AAGGCGCTTCCTACTTCTACATTTGAGAAGCTAGTCCACAACGTTGGATTACGTCGACTCAGAGATCTCAAATGATATAATCATGAGGGGGAGTAATTAAAATTTTTTCATAAAGCAATATCTCATAAGTTTTTGAAGAATTATGTACTCTTTTTCCTTCACTAGGTTTTTTTTCCCACAGGGTTTTTCCTAGTAAGGTTTTAACGAGGCATATTCTTCAGTAATGGACATCCAAGGGGGAGTGTTATAAATAGTTATAATATGGATGTCCATTCATTTTCTATAACCTACATAATCTACATGAGCTATTCATTCCCTAATTAAGTTTTATATTTATTTCATCTTCTTGGTTCATGTATTTGTGTAGCCTATAAATAGAGGCTCACTATCCATGTATTGTGGACTTGAAGAATAATAGAAAATCTCACTTCTTATTCTCTCTTAGTGTTATCTTCTTATGTTCTCTCTAAAATTATAATAAAATTAATATTTTAATTTATTTATTTAAATAAATAAGATTAGAATTGTTCTAATTGATTTATTCACAACCGGTTTAATATGGAGAACCTAAAGGGTCATACCATAAAAGAAAGAATAATTATTTAAGAAGTTAATGGCATTATCGTAATAATAAGTTAAGTATATTTAATTTAATCTATGATGATAGAATAAATTAAATAGCTTAATATTTATTATTTAATATTCTAGAAATATTAAATATAAATTAATAAGAGGAGTTTTATTATTATTATTATTACGATTATTATTATTTAATTCCTAAAGGAGTTTGGGAATTAATTAATAAAAGTACTCTCAAATATCCTAATAGGATTAGGAGGCAAATTAATTTAAAGAGTTTAATTAATTATCCCTAATAAGATTAGGGAGCTTAATTATTAAAAGGTTAATTAATTATTCCTAATATGATTAGGAGCCTAATTAATTAAAAGAGTTTAATTAATTAAAATAAAACCCAATTCCTTAATTGTTAAGGATGGGTTGCCCACATCTATAAATAAGAGGAGTCTTATTATGGGTGAGTGAGAGGTTGACGTATTATTAGAATACGTAATTTCAATAGTTGGGAGAGTACGTCTTTTCTATAGAGATAGAAAACTAGGGTTTAGCCAAATACCCATCTTCTTGAATCTCTATTCTTCCTTGGTGGATCACCTCTAGAGGCCAAACACTTGGGTGGCTAACGTTGATCAAAGGAAGGAACCAAACCAGGTGGATTCAAGTTGAACGCGAAAGGATTTGAAGGTGAACTTGTACCTGAGGAAGCTCGATCTTCAAGGGTATGATTTTATTCTTTATCTTTTCGTTTAATTAATAATTATGAATAAAGGGTGATCCGGGTTTATGGTTTGTAAATTTTTAAAACTCTGATTTTACACGCTTCCGCTAATTTTGTGCAATTTGATTGCGTTCATGAATATTACAAACCTAACAGTGGCATCAGAGCCAAACCTTTATGCAAATTATTAATTGTTTTAATTTGATATGTATATTGATATGTGTTTAGAATAATTTAATTGGGCATAATTTATTGTATAAATTTTTTTAAAAAAAAATTATCAGTGATTTTGCGGTTCACTGTATCTTCGGTTAAATATTTTTATATATAATCGCTGAGTCCATGAATCTTCAAGGGATCAGGGATATCACGGAAATAGGCATCGCAACGTCATATTATATATATTTTTAATACGGATATGCAAGCAGTTTGACTGATTGTATTATATATATAATGTATATATATATATATATATATATCTTGTAATCACATATGATTATATATCATGTAATTAAGCTGGATTACATATATATATTATCCATCCTGCATCCTGCATCATGATTACTAAGATGGTGATATATTAATATCACGTGAATCAGTATTTTTTTTCGGTTTCCTTTTATATTATATATATATAGTACTGTTATTATATATAAATATATAATCTTCTTGTATTATATAATATAATATTCTTAATAATTTTATAATTAAAATAAAAAGTTTATTTTAATTTTAAAATTAAATTTCATGCTAACTAATTAGAGTTGGAATTTGATTTCATGCTAACTAATTGGAGTTGAAATTGGATTGTCTAATTTCCTTAAATAAAGGAGTTTATTTAGATATGAAATAAGATTTCATATTATTCAAAATAAAGGAGTTTATTTGTGAATAGGAAAGAGAATCCTAATTTCCTTAAATAAAGGAGTTTATTTAGATATGAAATATGATTTCATATTATTCAAAATAAAAGAGTTTATTTGTGAATAGGAAAATAATCCGTGTTTCCTTTGATAAAGGAGTTATTTTTTTATGGAATTGGATTCCATAATTAATTAAAATAAAGGAGTTTATTTTGATTAAAAATTTTGATTAAAATAAAATAGTTTATTTTATTCAAAATTGGATAAATTAAAATAAAATAGTTTTATTTTGATTTAAATTTGGATTAAAATAAAGGAGTTTATTTTAATTCAAAACTAGATTTTATACTAACTAAATTTGCCCATTAAATGATATCAATATATATATTAAATATTTATTATTCATGAGTTAAATGTTATTTATTGATGCATATGGTGATGTGTATGATAATAAATGGGATTGATTATGGACTTTTGACCAATGTGATTGGATTTTATTTTAGTTGGATGCATGAATGTATGGGTTTTATTAAATGGGGTCTGCGTACCTCGTCTTCTCTAATTTTTCTTAATGTAAATTCTATCTTCCTCCTATGTACTTCCCCTTGACTGCTGATCAAGGTTTCTATTTATTTTAAAATAGTTATGTAATAGGAATAGTTAGAATTAATTTTTGAAGAATTAGAGATCAAGGAACAAGGAGCGCTTGAAGACCCGTTTGTCATGGAGCCCGGGTTTAAATGTAATAGTTATATTTAAATATTAATTCTTGCACCCCTAAGGGTTTGACCTTTTGGTTCACTTGGTGACTCTAGTGAACCAAACTAGAATA
Source organism: Panax japonicus (assembly GCA_020205505.1). Classification (NCBI taxonomy): domain Eukaryota; kingdom Viridiplantae; phylum Streptophyta; class Magnoliopsida; order Apiales; family Araliaceae; genus Panax; species Panax japonicus. The sequence goes on along the minus strand of CM035105.1, from coordinate 43,522,037 downwards.
AAAGTCCATAATCAATCCAGGTAGAATATAGTATTCTATATGTACATGCTTATACTATATATATATATATATTATATATTATGCAAACATGCTTCACATGTTCATTAATATGACGCGTATTTTATATATATATGTGCATGCGCGCTAAATAAGATGAGACAAATTAATAGCAAACCCCTCAAATATTTTATATTAAGTTGTAACGTTCAAAGATATTTGGAATATCGAACGTCGCCTTCTAGCATGATAGAAACAATAGAGTATTGAATATTTAATATGAGTTTGTTGTGCACACACAAGGCGAGTATTAAATATTTAAGATGTTGTTTTTATTACATATGATGTTTATAAGGAATTGAACATTACTGCTTTGTTGTGCACACACAAGGGCTGTAGTTTTCTCTTCACTTATATGGAAATGCTGGGTCTGACTTAACTTAAATCATTTTAGTTCGGATGTGCACACACTTGACCATTATGATTTAAGAGGCAAAATACAAGGAGTTACATAGTTGATATAATTGACAAGAGTTGTCTACCTATTTATTTATATATAGTTTGTTGTGCACACACAAGGCTATATACATTTGAAATGGGATCCTTATTCTCACTAGCAAATCTTTAATTAGATTTTGCCGAACTATATATATTGAGGGTAATATAGTTTGAAGAAAATAGTGGGAGATACCAATTTAAAATAAGACCTAAATTATTTTGGTAATTAATAAAAGAATGTATGTTAAAATATTGTTAATTACAAATTCATTTACAGAATTTTACAATGTCTAAATTACTATCACTGCGTAGCATATTAGATGCTAAATTAACCGGACCGAATTAAACGGATTGGTTAAGGAAATTAAGAATAGTTCTCACGGCTGAAAAGCTATCTTATGTCCTTAATACGCCTATCCCTGCAATGGTTGCAGACAATGCCTCTGAGGAAGATATTGCTACTCTTAGAAAGTGGCTAGATGATGCATAGTTGGCTCAATGCATCATGCTCACATCCATGAGTAACGAGCTTCAGCGTCAGCATGAAACTATGGATGCTTCTATTATATTTCTGCACATCAAGTAGTTGATGGCGAGGAAAGTAGGACTGATAGATATCAGATATCTAAGGAGCTCTTTCGATCTAGAATGGCCAATGGCATTATAGTACAGACAAAAGTCCTTAACATAATCAATTTGATTGATCAATTAGGATAACTGGTTTTGTCATGGATGGAGAGTTGAGCCAAGATTTGATCTTACACTCACTCCCGGACTCCTTTCACAATTGTTGTGAATTTTTATATGAACAAGCTAGATATCAGCTTCGCTGATTTGCTTAACATGTTGAAAAATATTGAGTCACTTTCCAACCAAGAAATACCATGTCTTACTGGTAGGGGCCAAAGGATCTTCTGAAAAGAAGAACGATTCTAAGAAGGTAAATATAAAGGCAAAAACAAAGGATAATAAGAACAAAACTGATACGGATAGCAAAAGGAGTTTGCTTCCACTGTAATAAGCCTGGGCACTGAAAAGAAACTGCGAAAAGCATCTTGTAGAGGCTAACCAAAGAAGCTTAGTGAAGTTTCGGTTACAAATACAAATTTGTTCATGATTTAAAATAAATTTTTCTTTAAGTCAATGTTCTACTTGGGTATTGGATACCGACTTTGGTTATCATAAATAGAGATTTATGAAGGGACCAAACAGAAGTAGAAAGCTAAACAAATATAAATAAACCTATGTGTGGGAAATGAAGCAAAGGTTGCTGCATTAGCCATAGGAACTTATAGTTTAGCAATGCCTACGGGAAAATCTATTAAGTCAATAAGTTGTTATTGTATTTCAGTTCTTGTTAGAAACATTATTTCTATTTTATTGTTGGACAATGAAATCTTTGGTATTATAATTAAGAACAATTGTTATTCTATTTATAATAATAATGTTTTGTATAGAACTGGAATATTACTTAATGGATTTTGTATACTTGACTTACGTGAAAAATATATTTTGCAAATTGAACAAACTAGTATAAGAAAAGGAGATGAACATTCAAAGAGTTGAATATATGTATTTGTTGAAATACAAGTGTGAATTATTTGAAAGGTTCAAAGAATTCAGAAATGAAACAAATTGACAAAGTATTAAGATTCTTTGATTAGATCAAGGAATAAATACTTGTGCAATAAGTTTCTAGATCATCTCAAATGGTTTTCTCATAATGGACACATCCTGATATGCAATAATTGATTGATGTATCTGAATGGAAAAATCGTACCTTGTTGGACATGGTGCGGTCCATAATGATTTTACCGACATTTCAGTATCCTTCTAGGATCATGTCCTAGAAATGGCTGCATATCTACGAAAAGGTAACCCCAAAATCCGGCCCCAAAACTCCATAAAAGTTATGGACAGGGAGGATTCCTAATCTTAAGTATGTTAAGATAAGGGGTTGTCCAACTTATGTGAAAAATTTCAAAGGATAAGCTTGGGACAAGATTTAACAAGTACAGATTTGTGGGACATCCTAAAGAAAGTTTAGGGTATATGTTCTATAATCTTGCTTAGCAAAAGGGGTTTATTGCGAAACACGCTGCCTTCTAAGATAAAGGTGTTTATCATTGAAGGGGCTAGTGGGAGGATAATACATCTTGAAGAGTTCAAGAACCATAAAACACTACAAGTCAAATAAGAGGAACCTATAGATAGACCTATTGTACCACAACCGAATCGTAAATCTGGAATAGTACCGAAGATACCTGGGAGGTATGGATTCATCATGGATGATGATGATGAGGTACGTATCATAGAAGATGATGATCCAGTTACATACGATGAGGTAAGAGTTGTAGACACTCAGAGAAATGGATTGAAACAATCTTCTCAAAAATGGAACATTCATTTTGATATGATAATCAAAAGAGTTTGATTTTATCAAAAACAAGAATGAACCTAGTGTGTATAAAAAGGGTCAGTGGGAGCGTCGTGACATTTCTGGTATTATATGTTGATATAATACGGATAAGGAATGACATACTAATGCTATAATCAGTAAAGATATAGTTGTCTAAACATTCCTCTACGAATGATTTGGGAAGAGCATTGTTATTGGGGATACAAATCTATATAAATAGATTTAAAATGATGCTCGGCTTAACCTAAGGAACGTATATTCATTTGATGCTAAAGTCGTTTAACATGGCAAACTCCATGGGATGTCTCATGTTGATGAGTCATGGAGTGTATCTCTCTTAATAGTCCCCATAGACTCCTAAAAGAGAGATCGCATGAGTGACAATCATGTATGCAATGAAATATACGCGACCTGATGTTGATCAGTCATATTCTGGAGAAGTTCACTGTGAGACAGTGAAAAATATCTTAAAGTACTTAACCAGCACTAAAGATGTGATATAATTCATGGCGGGTCTGAATTAAAACTAGAGGGCTTAACAGACTCAAGTTTTTCAGACGGACCAAGACGACAGAAAATCCACTTTAAGGTAAATCGTTACCTTGAACGGTGGTGCAGTGAATTGGAAAGGTTCCAAACAACAAAGAGTTGTTGGTTTAGTGATAAAGACAAAGTATATAGCTATAAATGAAGCTACAAGTTGATTGTTTGGACGAAAAGTTCATTACAGAACTAGGAATAGTTCCTAAGTCTCATCTTAGATCTAAACATGTGTTGTGGCACTTTCATTTGATTATAAGAATCATTGAAAGATGGAAAATCACTATAGAGATAGTGAACTCTCAAGAACAATATTACATATCCATTAACTAAAGCTTATCCAACAGCAGGATAATCGTCACTTAGAGAAGAAGGGTATGAGATACCATGGCGATTGACTTTAGTGCAAGTGGGAGATTGAAAGTAGTATGCACACAAGCCAATCATGTTTGATGATAAAGCATATACTTTGTAAACAATCTTATTCATTTATTAATAAAAAGTATTAATTTATTAAAGGCTTTTAATTATCTACATGATGCTGTTTTATAATATGTGATAAACCCATAGTTTTAAGCAATGCTTTTAGAATAATGATGATGATCATTCTAATGAGATCTAAATTCTTAGAAAGCTTAAAACTAAAATAGTTCCCAATCATTGGATTACTAAATTGAGGATTAGTGAATCTGGATAGATTGGTACATACGTTGCTTGCTCATTGGATGAGGATGATTGATCTCATGATCATTTGTGTGGAGACACTAAAACAAGTATGTATGTGCTTATTAGAGAATAAGTTCACTGAACGTGACTCGCTAAGGAATACCTAATGGAGTTTTACTTGCATGTCAATAGGAATTCCTGTAGTGATAGTAGTACAAGTGATCCTTGGACTTGAGATCATCATAATATCTTGTGTATGATGAGTTATACTTTGACTTATTCCTTAAGACCCTTAGGGTATATCAAAGGATATGCTTGGATATAATAAGTTGTACATGGAGATAATGTATGATCAATAAAGAATCTATCACTTCTAGTAAAAGAAGAGAAATGTCCTATGTGATTCGATAAATGACAACCCAGTAGTCCTTGGCCAAGGCAGAATGAAATTAGAAAGGAGTTTCTAATTTGCATTATTTGGAGTTGTGCATTTAAGAGTCGAAATACATATAATTAAATAAAATAAGACTTGACAGTAATTTCATGTCTTATATTTAATTGGGACATTGTATGGTGGAAGGATTGAATTGTACGGTAACTATTTACTCAAAGGTTCTTTTATGATTAATGTTGAAATCTATATTATCTGGAAAGTCGTTGATCGCTAGGGAGACTTATCCCTATTGTAGAATAAATATTATTTATTTAAATAAATTAATATTTTAATTTATTTATTTAAATAAGATTAGAATTGTTCTAATTGATTTATTCACAACCGGTTTAATATGGAGAACCTAAAGGGTCACACCATAAAAGGAAGAATAATTATTTAAGAAGTTAATGGCATAATCGTAATAATAAGTTAAGTATATTTAATTTAATCTATGGTGATAGAATAAATTAAATAGCTTAATATTTATTATTTAATATTCTAGAAATATTAAATATAAATTAATAAGAGGAGTTTTTTTATTATTATTATTACGATTATTATTATTTAATTCCTAAAGGAGTTTGGGAATTAATTAATAAAAGTACTCTCAAATATCCTAATAGGATTAGGAGGCAAATTAATTAAAAGAGTTTAATTAATTATCCCTAATAAGATTAGGGAGCTTAATTAATTAAAAGGTTAATTAATTATTCCTAATAAGATTAGGAGCCTAATTAATTAAAAGAGTTTAATTAATTAAAATAAAACCCAATTCCTTAATTGTTAAGGATGGGTTGCCCACATCTATAAATAAGAGGAGTCTTATTATGGGTGAGTGAGAGGTTGACGTATTATTAGAATACGTAATTTCAATAGTTGGGAGAGTACGTCTTTTCTATAGAGATAGAAAACTAGGGTTTAGCCAAATACCCATCTTCTTGAATCTCTATTCTTCCTTGGTGGATCACCTCTAGAGGCCAAACACTTGGGTGGCTAACGTTGATCAAAGGAAGGAACCAAACCCGGTGGATTCAAGTTGAACGCGAAAGGATTTGGAGGTGAACTTGTACCTGAGGAAGCTCGATCTTCAAGGGTATGATTTTATTCTTTATCTTTTCGTTTAATTAATAATTATGCATAAAGGGTGATCCGGGTTTATGGTTTGTAAATTTTTAAAACTCTGATTTTACACGCTTCCGCTAATTTTGTGCAATTTGACTGCGTTCATGAATATTACAAACCTAACAGTGAACACAAGTACACTCTAATTGAGAAGACTTGTTGTGCTTTAGCATGGGCTTCCATGAGGTTACAACATTACCTCTATGGTCACACAACCCATCTCATATCCCGCGTGGATCCTCTCAAGTACGTGTTCAATAAACCCATGTTAAATTGTTGGCTGTCCAGATGGCAGTTGATCCTACAACAATTTGACATCGTCTACGTGACTCAAAAGTCCATCAAAAGTCAAGGAATTACTGATCAACTGGCCGCCGCACCTTCAGAGGACTTCAAACCCCTGGAGACATACTTCCCCAATTAAGGGGTAATGACAATTCAGCAACACCATCAGTACGATACACGCAAAACATGGAAGATGCTTTTTGATGGAGCTGATAATATGGAAGGTTCTAGAGCTGGAGCAGTTCTAGTATCCAGTACGGGGGAGCAGTATCCCGTCGCTGTCAAATTGCAGTTTATCAACACCAACAACACAGCTGAGTATGAAGGCTATCTCATGGGGCTAAAACTTGCACGTTCAATGGGCATCAGGCGGTTAACTGTCTTTGGAGATTCAGAGTTAGTTGTAAAATAATCCACGGGAATCTCTCAAACCAAAGAGCTACATTTGCTGCCTTACCATCGGCAAGTTTTACAGATGGTTTTGGAGTTCGAAGAAATCTCCTTTCTACACATTCCTCATAATAGGAATGACTTTGTAGACTCATTAGCAACATTGGCCTCCTTGATTCACATACCTGACAAGGGACACTTGCCAAGCGTCACAATTGCCCTGCACAAGGCACCAGCCTATGGGAACTATGTTGGAGAAGTATCGGATGAGCTACCTCCCATCCAGCATCCTTGGTATCAGCATATCAAGGAGTACCTACGAGATGGATCTACACCCGCTGAGGCGAGCCCGACTGAGAAAAAGCGGATCCATCGACTTGCAATAAAATTCTACCTGAGCGGAGATGCACTCTATAAGAGAGATGCATGACTAGGTCTCCTCAGATGTTTAGACAAAGACCAAGCTCAAAGGCTCATGGATGAGATCCATGGTGGAGTCTCTGGCCCGCACATGAGTGGTCCCCTCCTTGTTAAGAAGATCCTCAGGACAGAACATTACTGGCTCTCTCTCAAAGCTGACTGCAGTGACCACGTCAGGAGATGTTATCAGTGCCAAATTCATGGGAATGCTATCCATGCCCCTCCACGAGAACTCCACAATATGAGTTTACCTTGGCCCTTCTCAATGTGGGGAATGGACGTGATCAGGCCCGTTGAGCCTAAAGCCAGTAATGGCCATCGATTTATATTCACCATGATCGACTACTTCACCAAGTGGGTAAAAGCAGCCTCCTTCCCCAGGGTTACAAAAGAAGTCATCATTGTTTTCATCAGAAACAATGTCATTTGTCGATGTGGACAACCCGAGGTGATTGTATCAGACAATGCTAAGAACCTCAACAACAAAATGATGGAGGAATTATGCAGTAAATTCCACATCAAACATCTTAACTCCGTCATCTACCATCCAAAGATGAATGATGTTGTTGAAGCGGCTAACAAAAACATCAAGAAGATTATGCAAAAGATAGTCTGCCAACCACAAAGAATGGCCTGACTTATTGCCTCTTACTCTGTTAGCCTACAGAACTTCAATGCGCACTTCCACTGGGGCAACCCCCTACGCATTAATCTATGGGATGGAAGTAGTGCTCCCCATAGAAGTAGAAATGGAATCCCTCAGAGTGTTGATAGACGCTCAGCTGGATGAATATCAATGGGTACACGACATGTATCACCAATTGTCTCTGATAGACGACAGGTGAACCGCGGCTATCTTCCATGGTCAGTTATATCAACAAAGGATCGCCAGATCCTACAACAGAAAAGTCTGGCTATGGCAGTTTAAACAACATGACTTGGTTTTGAAGAGGATCATTGACAACCAAGATCAATCTAAGGGAACATTCGCTTCTAACTGGGAAGGCCCATTTATTGTCAAGGAAGTATTGACAAGAGGTGCTCTCAAATTGCAAGAAATGAACGGCGATGAATTTTCACAACTCATCAACTCGAACACCGTGAAATGGTACTATGTCTGAAGTTACCATCAAGCAAACGTCCTGGTGTTGGATCATCATATCACCAGTCATTCCGATTCTTTAAACCTTTACCACATAAAACTCTTTTCCAAACTTTTCCGCTCAAGGAAACATACTTTTCAAGCCAACAGGCTAGCTTCACTGCGTTCCTACAACTTCGGTCATCCCACTAGGGATTGAATCTTTCACGCTTATAGTTTGTCCCCCACACATGGGATCAAACTTTTCACACCTTCAGTTTATTCTCAACCTAGGATCAAACTTTCTCTTCCCCTCAGTCTGACCTGCACATGGGATCACACTTTTTAACTCATCCTGAGGGGCGAACTACGCCGACCTGATCTCCTCTTCAATAGGAGTACGTAGGCAACCATTTCATATGTCCTGGTCGTAATAAAACAAAAACAACAAAAAATATTTCTACCCCCTTCTCCTTACAAAAACAAAAAAAAACAAAAACATTCCTACACCATTTTCTGCCACATACAACGTTGAACCTCTTAGATCAGGTTCGAACTACGCAGACCTGTTATCCTCTTCAATAGGAGTACGTAGGCAACTATTTATGGTTCGGTCTCCCCCTACCAAAACACAAACACTTGTCAATTGGTACTGGGATGAAACTTCAATCCACCACATTTCATTGGCTTCAGACCAAAGGGATGGAATTACCTGAACTCCTCCCAAATAGGAGATTCGGCGACCATCTAAGCTGCGGTTGTACCTTGAAGAGCAACACCAATCCATAAGAGATGGAATTAACTAGGCTCTTCCTGAATAGGTGTACTGACGACTATCTGCGGTGCGGTCAATCTCAGAGAGGAAAGCCACACTCCTCTCCACATTTCAATACAGAAACCAGTTCCAAGACACCAAAGATGGTAGGGATTCACATAGATCAATGATCCATTCTGAACTGTCCAAAGATAACTCAATGTCCATCCATCAAGGAGGAATTCAGAATGCATCTAGATCACAAGCCCTGAAGTAGCAGGCAAAATATCAAGCAAGTATCAGAGCATATCTGTGACACCCCCAAATCTGGGTACTTCAATTCCACGAGATTTGGTGTCCACTATACAAATATCATCTATCTATCTACCCATAATAAATTCAAGTCATGCAATAGATAGAATAAAATCTTCCCCTTAAGGGTTACAACATCCGAATAATAATAATATAATCCCAGGTTAAACTAACCTAAAACATCTGTGCGGAATCCTAAATAAATAAGTCTTAAACAACATCATTAACTCAAGTCTTAAACATAAATACATCATCTAAAAAATAACAAGTCTTCATCACTTGCTAACTTTTCCCTTGCCTTTACTAGTGGAAGGTTCACCGGTTCTTTCGTTATTAACTGCAATGTTATTATTAAGCAAGAGTGAGCACTATTGCCCACAAGTATAATAATGAAATAACAGTATAATAACATGCGAGTAAATCAAAGACATCTGAATAAGAGTTCAACTTTTGAATAAAGAATGAATAACAAGAATCAAAAGAATTCTGAGGGTCATAAGACCTTGCACTATGTCCTAGGTTATCAAAGGTTATACTTGAAACCTTTAATAGTCATAAAAGTATGGACCTTTCTACTCGTACTTAGGGGGATCAGCCTAAGTACCATACTGTGCACAATATCTTAACGCTAACTCATAAGTAAATCCCTTTGTAGGGTTGTTCGTCTCAGTTTGACATTCGAGTCCGCACCAAAGAAAGTTTGGTTTGGATAATTCATCAAGGGTTCTAAAATTTAGAACGCTCATCAACTATGGCCTAGTCGAATCAATAAGGGTTCGCTAGTCTAATAAGGTTCAATAATAATGATATTCAAATTGAATAATAATCTCAGGAAGTATACAATAGGACAATTATTGTATAACTGAATCATGCTTTGAAAAGATAATCAATCTTTAATATAACAATTGAACATGAATAATAGTAATGATAATTTACTCGAGGTAAATAATAAACTTGAACAATAATGACAAGTAGGGTTAGGAAACTTGCCTCGTGCGTAGATTACACTTTAACTAAGCACGTTCTTTGAATTTAATCCTACATACCATTCACATTCACAATACCAGTTAATTATAACTTAACTAATCATCATAAACTCATTCTCTTTGTTTACTTTGATTATTGACTATACTTAGTCAAATTACCACTTTGTCATATAGTTTCACTTCATGAATAATAATTTAATTATGTATTCCATAACTCAATCTACATGTAATTATATCATTTACATGTTAAACATTTATTTTAATATCTCATTATACTTCTAACATATGTCCATGTTCATTACATTAAGTTTCTAACACATTACTAAAACTTAATCATTTTACAAAAATCTCATTTCTGAACTTTCTAGAGAGTTGCGCTGCGGCGCCACTGTTACACTTGGTCTTCGTGCTGCGGCACCGTGGCGCTGCGGCGCGGTGGCGCGGCGTACCAGTTACAGAAATGGCAGTTCACGAAAAATCGCAGAACATGCCAATTTCTCCCAATTTCTTATTTTCTACTCGAAATTAGACATACCCATATGATGTAATTCATGCATAATCATAACCCAACATTTATACAATGACTTTAACCAATTTAAACACTTAATTACAGAATTTAAGCATGTAATTTCACTGACTTTGATGTTCTTGAAGGTTTTGAAAATAAAACATGAAAATTATCACTACGGATTCGTTATAACATCGAATCCGTTTATTTAAACTTTGGTCTCTTCGTATAAACATGCATAATAATATACGAGTGTAAAATTAAGGGATAATATACGATCAATACATAAAATATCACGTATAAGGCCAAAACCCATACTCTGTAATTTTGTAGAAATTATATAGTACGTATTTTCATGAAACTGATGTTATGATTTACAAAATATATATAATTAAATATGATGTGATACATATTAATACATACATAACCCATAAACATTACTCCTTTCTCAGTTACAGAGGCTTTACAACAGGTTTGAAAGCCAAATTTATAAAACTTAAACAACGTGAAATTTAGAATTTGAGAAGAGGAGATTACCCTGAGAATAAGTATAGATTAGTAGGGAATAAATTTCTTCTCAACTCTTCTTCAATCAAAATTCTCTCTCAACACTTCTCAATCTCTCTCTGAAACTCTCTCTGTTTTTACTTTTTTAGACTTAGGAAAAATGAAGAAAGAAAAAGACGTCTGATAATTAAAGAAGAAGAATTGACGCAAAAGTGGTCAGTTGGCCCAATCACGGGTTAACTGCTGATAACTCTCCCTAGGTCCTTGTTTGGCTTAGCAGGAATAGATTACCAAACCATTTAATTTAATAAAGCTTTATCACATAGTTTAATTAATGTCACACTCCTTTATAAAATAAATCAATATCTTATTTAATTTACTTTAAATAAAATATAATAATTTCTCATAAATTTACATAGTCACATAATTAAATTTCTCATTAATAGATAATGTCAACTTATTAAATCTCTAATTAATAATTAAATTAATTAAAATACCAATATACTTATTAAATATTTCTTTTAATACAATAAGCTCACATAATCACATACTTTGATAATAAAAATTCTCTACATTAATTTAATAAATGTAACACATATAATTAAGTTAATCTACCACAATTGCATCAATTAATTATTTAATCTAACAATTAACTCATCGAAAAATATTTATTTAATTCAATAAATATTAAAATTAATTACAAAATTCTCGTTCGTCACATCTTTCCCCCCTTAAAAGGATTTTGTCCCCAGAATCACGACTCAATAAATTTTGACCCGTTACATTCTCCCCCCTTACAAAGATTCTGTCCCCAGAATCACTTACACATAATTAAGTAAATAAATGAGGGTAGTTCTTCATCATATTGTCTTCGAGTTCCCACGTAGCTTCTTCAGCATTGTGGTTCCTCCAAATTACCTTAACAGAAGGTATAACTTTATTTGTGAGAACTTGTTCTTTTCGGTCTATAATTTGAACGGGGATTTCTTCGTAAGATAAGTCTTTCTCAAAATGTAGGGGTTCATATTCAATTAAATGCTTGTAATCGGCTTTGGAAGGTCGTAACACAGAAACATGGAAGACGTTGTGGACGTTCTCGAGTGTTGGAGGTAAGGCTACCTCATACACGACTTCTCCGATTCTTCGAAGTACTTCATAGGGTCCAATGAATCTTGGGCTCAATTTTCCTTTCTTTCCAAACCTTATTTTCCCCTTCCAGGGAGAGACCTTCAAGAAAACATAACTACCTGATTCAAACTCGATATTTTTACGATGTGGATCAGCGTATTTCTTCTGTCGATCTTGAGCCGCTACTAGTTGTGCTCAGATCACTTTGACTATTTCTGTCGTCTGCTGTACCAATTCTGACCCTAGCAATTGTCTTTCACCAACCTCATCCCAGCAAAGCGAAGTTCTACACTTTCTGCTATATAACGCTTCGTAAGGCGGCATGCCAATACTAGCGTGGTAACTGTTGTTGTAGCCGAACTCTACTAATGGTAGGTGATCATCCCAATTTCCTTTAAAGTCCATTACACAGGCTCTTAACATATCTTCTAACGTTTGAATTATTCTTTCGCTCTGACCGTCTATTTGAGGGTGATAAGCTGTACTCATTCGCAATTGTGTACCCATGCATTCCTGTAGACGTTTCCAGAAGTTTGATGTAAAACGCGGATCTCTATCAGAAACAATTGACACCGTTACTCCGTGTCTCGAAATGATTTCTTTCATATATAACCTTGCCAACTGATCTATGTTGAATCTGATTTTGATCGAAAAGAAGTGTGCGGATTTCGTCAGTCAATTAACGATAATCCATACTGCGTCGTAGCCTTTCTGAGTAGTCGGAAGGCCAACCACAAAATCCATTATAATATGTTCCCATTTCCATTCTGGGATCTCTAACGGTTGTAGCAATCCACTCAGTCTCTGATGTTCTGCTTTCACTTTCTTACAGGTAAGACCATTGGCAACACATTCTGCAACATCACGTTTCAAATTTGGCCACCAGAAATGTTGTCTAAGATCTTGGTACATCTTGGTACTACCAGGGTGAATTGAATATCGTGAACTATGAGCCTCGCTCAAAATATCTTCCTTAATCTCTGTGACTGGTGGTACCCAAATTCTACTCTCAAATCTCAGTATTCCTTCCCTATCCCCTTCAGATATCTTCTTTGTCACCTTTTTGCATTCATCATCCTGAAGCTGAGCCTCCTTTACTTTATCTAGTAGAGTTGTACTAGATTGCATCTGAAATAGCTTCTCATCGATCTCCATAGGATACTTCACTTCCAATTCCAGTTTCTCCATTTCTGTAATTAGCTCCTCCTGAGCAGTCAACATCGTCAATTTCTCCCGACCTTTTCTACTTAAGGCGTCGACAACCACATTTGCCTTACCCGGATGGTATAAAATCTCACAGTCATAGTCCTTAATTAACTCCAACCACTTTCTTTGACGCATATTCAAATCTTTCTGCGTGAAAATATATTTCAGACTCTTATGGTTCGTATATATTTCACACTTCTCCCCGTAGAGGTAGTGCCTCCAAATTTTTAAAGCAAAAACAATTGCAGCTAACTCCAAATCATGGGTTGAGTATCCCTTCTCGTAATCCTTCAACTGCCGTGATGCATATGTTGGGTAAAATCTATATACGCACAACACGCAAGTATACGTGGTCAACAAGTAATAAAGTGATAAGTTGAGTATCGTTCCCACAGAGAATTATTTAATAAAAATCACCAAGTACTAACCCGTAACCAACTCAATCTTATTTAAACGAATGAATTACAACTATATAAATTAACTACTATTCCACTAATTAAATTAAGACTATGGAGATTTAAGATCACAACTTCACTTATTGCTTCATTTAAGTTAACACACTTGTCATCAATTATTCTCTATCCTGAATTGTTAATCAAGAACACTAAAGTAATATTAACCACCTCTTGATGCACTAATACTGTATTAACGTCAATCCACAATTAAGATAGAAATTCGTTAAACACCTTAATAAACTAACCCACTATATCTCTATGTGAATTAAGATTGAAGAAGGTTTAAGAGCAAGTTCTCGATAAGATTACATATGGCGTCAAGCATATCTCTACCTTAACACTCATCAAGTTTAAGCTACTAACAAAATCCTGAACACATGCTATCATGATTAGATCTAAATCTATACTTCATCTCTCGAGTTCATATAGATTATCACGGTAATTGATGGCCAAACAATTAAACAATTAAGTCCAAATCACAATAGACAATTCCTCACAATAGAAAATACTAATTGATAACGAAGCATATTAAAATAAACTACACAATAAGATTCATTGTAATCTCAAACAAAGAATTAGTTCATGATTATTGAATTTAAACTAAGAATCCACAATTGAATACACATTAAAAGATAAAAATAGAAGAAGATGAGAAGAAATAATCTATTGTCTGTAGATTTGACGCTCCCTCCTTGCTCCTCCTTTGAATCTTCAATGGTCTCCAAGTTGCTTCATTCTCCAAAACTAATTAGAACTAGTGTTTTTCTCTAATTTACTCTAATCTAATTTAATAGAATGCTCTCTAATCTCCTAATATTCTCCTCATAATCTATGTTATTCCCCTCCTTTTATAAGCCTTTGTACATGTCTTTAAGTCCTCTTGGAAGTCCTTGAATCAAACAACTTGAAACAATCCTTTTCGGACTCAAATTCGGACAAAATCCGCTCATTTTCGCGCATACCCAGCCCCGGCTGGGTATTTGCCTTGTAAATATCCAGCCCCAGCTTGCTAGTGATCTACTAAAGCTCCCAGACACCCAGCCCCGGCTGGGTCCTAAGGCTAAAAACGCCCAGCCCCGGCTGGGTACCAATCTGCCAACAAAATTTTATGCTAGAACCTCCTCTTCTAAAACTGCCATAACTTCTAAACCAAGAGGATTTACGAGTCCCGCGACCTATCAAATCGAAGCTATCGACGAGATCTACAACTTTCATTCTTTGAGCTTTGAGGAATAACAAACACATGATGGTAGAAATTGGACTGGAAGTGACTTCTATGAAAATCACCACCCAAAACGGTGAAGTTCAACGTCCGTTGGTAGAAATGTCATAACTCTTTCATCCGAACTCCGATTTGAATGATTCAAGATGTTCTGGAAAGCTAAGAAAACGCTCTACAATATAATCCAAGTTTCAAGTCAAGAACATGAATTGAACATGAAAGCATAAACGATATCCGGCTTGCTTTTCTTTGCATTTTCTGTGCTTTTCCTTACCAATAATCGCTCACATCGCTTCCAAATGTATAACCTACAAAACGAACACAAAATGCATGAAAAGTAAATAAGACACATGAATAAAAATAACTAATTCAAGTAAAAGATACCGGATAAGTAGGTATAAAACCTACTTATCAAATACCCCCAAACTTAAACCTTTGCTTGTCCTCAAGCAAAAATAAAACAAAAATGCAATGCAATGCAATGCAATGGAATGGAACTAATCTACATGCCTACGAATCCAGCAGTATTGATAAACACAAATCTATTCAACCGACCTTAGAGCAATCAAGTAAACATGATAATACTTCATATCAAAACCAATCAATAATTTCCTAGTCAATCATCAAATCTTAAACTGTTATTACTGGTATATTGCGTGTGTGCTCCACAACAATGTTAACTAATATAAAATCAAATTTAACACATAACAAGTCTCTTCAAAGGCATCATACAGTGTAAACTCAAAAAATTCACGAACAAGCTAGATCCAACTAAAGTCAAACATCCACCATGTTCAAGAGTCCAATTCGGGATACTTATGCTTTACTTTTCACTATGGGGGCTTTTTGCTCTTTTCCCCTTTTATTATTTTTTTTCTTTTTTTTACTTTTTAACCATGACTGTGCAATGTCTCATTCCATTAGGCTAACAGTGCTACCCCTTAGCGAGCTTTCGACCAACGACTCCCAGACTATATAAGACCTTAGGGCGCTAGGTTTTAAGATACCCCTTCGGGCGTACTTGCTCAAGTAACAAAGGCCCCGAAACAAAACTAGCCACGGTATATTTTTTTTTTCATTTTTTTTCTTTTCTTTTTTTTGAAGCTTATATATCCCAAATTTTTTCGCCAAACTTAAGTTTTTATCGAACTTTAGTCATCACTACTTATTCTTCTCATTCTTTCATTCAAACTAGCATTACCCTTTAGAGTCCCATTATGTATTAATTTAAACTCAATCAATCAACAAGTTGTTTTTATTGTGCTATCCTTATTATACCAGTTTCAAACAGAAAAAAATTCAATTCATAACAAGAAATCACATCAAAGCTCTAATAGTCAGTACGCTACTTGTCTACTCGATCCCAATCTCATCATTGGCCAAAACAAACTGTAAATATCAAACAGCTGGACTCATGCAAGATAAACATAGTAAATAACTATTATTTTTGAAATTTTTGAATTTTTTTTGATTTTTTTTATAATGAACCTAAACTAAATTAACAACATATGCAAAATAACATAACATAAACTAAACATGCGATAATGAATTAAACAAAACTCCCCCAAACTTAGCAATTACAATGTCCTCATTGTAAGAATATAATGATAAATAGAAGAGAACTTCCCTGTAATCAGCTAAGCGTGAGTTGATGGTGGCGATGGCGGCGACGATCATTTTGCTATCCATTGGACCTCCAATACCTGCAATGAAGAGAGACAACATGGATTAGATTATAAGAGAACTTAATAAGCAACTTAATTCATATCTACTAAATAAACTAGTAAAGCATATAAATATAAAAAATTCCTGGGTTGCCTCCCAGTCAGCGCTTAATTTATAGTCTTTTAGCTTGACTTTTTCTGGTCAATGCTATCCAATTCCTCTTCGAAAGTTGAGGAACCCTCCATCCATCGGAAATAATATAGCTTTTGGTAGGTTTCCATTTGTGATAGCCATCGAGTTAAAGTCACCTAGCATACTTTGTTTAAATATATGCCCAATTGAGAATGTTGAATAACTAGGTGCTTTTCCGTCCGTTGAGCCTATGATTCGATTGGGGCTTTGAGGCTTGGCAAGAACAACGGGCTCTTCTTCTATCTTTTCCTCCTCATCCCACCATGGCTTCACATTTGTAGTAGCTCTCATGTCATAAAGAGCCTTGCCGACGACATGACTACCAAGCGGGCACGGTTTTGCAAATCTAACTGGACCCTTGATCTTTGGCAGAGAAGGAACTTGGGGCACTAATAACATCAGTTCATCCTCGTTGGTACTCATAGTTAGTTCTTCACCGACCTTATTTTCATTATCCCCACTTGTCTCCTCTTTTTCAACATCTCGTGTCTCATCCAGTTGTAGATTTGGCTCGGGCACTTCATCAATCTCGGAATCCTCATCATAACACCGATTATTTTGAGGACAGTTGTTCAAGGCTTTGAGTATTTGATCCACATGGTTCTGCAGATTTTGCATTGATATCTCTTGATCAATCCTCCTCTCCTCATTTGATGCTATAAACTTGGACAACAATTCCTCCAACTTTGACTTTTCTTCTTTTAATGGAGGTTGATATGAGAATTCCGGTGTGTATGTTGGATTTGGAGTAGAGTATTGGTCTTGATAGTTGTAAATCCATGAAGAATCCGGGTGATACCCCCAAACTTGACGATAATTATCATATACATACTGATTGAGGTAGTTACCACCATACTGTACCGGCCCAAGATTGATGGTGCATTGATTACTCGGGTGATTGCCAGCACAATAGCCACAGGTAACTGCCATCCTTCGACTCTGTTGGGCTGCGATAACGTCCAACTTCCTCGAAAGTTCTTTAATTTGTGCTGACATTACGGAGAGTGTCGCGAGTCTATCAATCTCCGCTTCCTTAGGTTGAGTCATGTTCGTGTATGGCCATTGATACGCAAAGTCATCCATGGTACCTGAAAAGAGAGAAATATAGGAATAGAATTAAAAATAAAACTGAAAATGTTTAAATTAAGACTAATTTGATTGAAGCTAATATTGGTAAAACTGTATTAAACTAATTCCCCGGCAACGGCGCCAAAAACTTGTTGGGTAAAATCTATATACGCACAACACGCAAGTATACGTGGTCAACAAGTAATAAAGTGATAAGTTGAGTATCGTTCCCACAGAGAATTATTTAATAAAAATCACCAAGTACTAACCCGTAACCAACTCAATCTTATTTAAACGAATGAATTACAACTATATAAATTAACTACTATTCCACTAATTAAATTAAGACTATGGAGATTTAAGATCACAACTTCACTTATTGCTTCATTTAAGTTAACACACTTGTCATCAATTATTCTCTATCCTGAATTGTTAATCAAGAACACTAAAGTAATATTAACCACCTCTTGATGCACTAATACTGTATTAACGTCAATCCATAATTAAGATAGAAATTCGTTAAACACCTTAATAAACTAACCCACTATATCTCTATGTGAATTAAAATTGAAGAAGGTATAAGAGCAAGTTCTCGATAAGATTACATATGGCGTCAAGCATATCTCTACCTTAACACTCATCAAGTTTAAGATACTAACAAAATCATGAACACATGCTATCATGATTAGATCTAAATCTATACTTCATCTCTCGAGTTCATATAGATTATCACGGTAATTGATGGCCAAGCAATTAAACAATTAAGTCCAAATCACAATAGACAATTCTCATAATAGAAAATACTAATTGATAACGAAGCATATTAAAATAAACGACACAATAAGATCCATTGTAATCTCAAACAAAGAATTAGTTCACGATTATTGAATTTAAACTAAGAATCCACAATTGAATACACATTAAAAGATAAAAATAGAAGAAGATGAGAAGAAATAATCTATTGTCTGTAGATTTGACGCTCCCTCCTTGCTCCTCCTTTGAATCTTCAATGGTCTCCAAGTTGCTTCATTCTCTAAAACTAATTAGAACTAGTGTTTTTCTCTAATTTACTCTAATATAATTTAATAGAATGCTCTCTAATCTCCTAATATTCTCCTCATAATCTATGTTATTCCCCTCCTTTTATAAGCCTTTGTACATGTCTTTAAGTCCTCTTGGAAGTCCTTGAATCAAACAACTTGAAAAAATCCTTTTCGGACTCAAATTCGGACAAAATTCGCTCATTTTCGCGCATACCCAGCCCTGGCTGGGTATTTGCCTTGTAAATATCTAGCCCCAGCTTGCTAGTGATCTGCTAAAGCTCCCAGACACCCAGCCCCGGATGGGTCCTAAGGCTAAAAACGCCCAGCCCCGGCTGGGTACCAATCTGCCAACAAAATTTTCTGCTGGAACCTCCTCTTCTAAACCGCCATAACTTCTAAACCGAGAGGATTTATGAGTTCCGCGACCTATCAAATCGAAGCTATCGACGAGATCTACAACTTTCATTCTTTGAGCTTTGAGAAATAACAAACGCATGATGGTCGAAATTGGACTGGAAGTGACTGCTATGAAAATCACCACCCAAAACGGTGAAGTTCAACGTCCGTTGGTAGAAATGTCATAACTCTTTCATCCGAACTCCGATTTGAATGATTCAAGATGTTCCGGAAAGCTAAGAAAACGCTCTACAATATAATCCAAGCTCCAAGCCAAGAACATGAATTGAACATAAAAGCATAAACGATATCCGGCTTGCTTTTCTTTGCATTTTCTGTGCTTTTCCTTACCAATAATCGCTCACATCGCTTCCAAATGTATAACCTACAAAACGAACACAAAATGCATGAAAAGTAAATAAGACACATGAATAAAAATAACTAATTCAAGTAAAAGATACCGGATAAGTAGGTATAAAACCTACTTATCAGCATACGCAATGACTCTACCGCTTTGCATAGGCACACAACCAAGTCCTTTATGCTATGCATCGCTAAAAATAATAAAATTTCCTGTATCATCCGGAAGGGATAACACAGGTGTCGTACTCAATCCCTTCTACAATTCTTGAAAGCTCTCCTCACACTTTTCCTTCCAAATAAATTTCACAACTTTATGAGTTAAATTCGTTAACGGAGTTACGATCTTGGAAAAGTCTTGTATGAACCTTCTATAATATCCTGCAAATCCAAGAAAACTTCTTACTTCCAATGGCGTTCTCGGCTGATCCCAGTTAATCACGGCTTCTACTTTGGATGGATCTATCGAAATTTTGTTTTTGTCGATCACATGACCAAGAAATTGTACTCGTTCAATCCAGAATTCGCATTTAGAAAACTTAGCATACAACTTCTCTCTTCTCAATACTTCCAATGTTAATCTTAAATGCTCTTCGTGTTCTTCCTTGGTTTTCGAATAAACCAAAATGTCATCTATAAATACCACCACGAATTTGTCCAAAAACGGCTTGAACACACCTTTATTAGTCCCAAAAATGCTGCAGGAGCATTCGTTAGACCAAACGAAATTACTAAAAATTCATAGTGACCGTATCGCGTTCTGAACGCTGTCTTTGGTACATCCTCTGGCCTCACGTTCAATTGATGATAACCGCTTCTCAAGTCTATCTTGGAAAAGTATCTCGCTCCCTTCAACTGATCAAACAGGTCGTCGATCCTCGGTAATGGATATCTGTTCTTAATCGTGACCTTATTCAGTTCTCTGTAGTCAATGCAAAGTCGCATCGATCCATCCTTCTTTTTCACAAACAACACCGGCGTTCCCCACGGCGATACGCTCGGTTGAATGTACTTCTTGTCCAACAATTCTTGTAGTTGTACCATTAATTTTTTCATCTCTATTGGTGCCTTCGGTATGATGCCTTCGATACTGGAGCAGTTCCGGGCGCCAAATCGATTACGAAATCTACCTCTCTATCTGGTGGAAGTCCTGGTAAATCGTCTGGAAATACGTCGACGAAGTCCCTCGCAATCGGTATTTCTTCTACCTTCGGATTCTCTTTTCGACTGTCGACTATGTAAGCTAAGTATCCTACACAGCCTTGTCTCAACAACTTCCTGACCTGCATCATCGTTAGATAACTCGCTTGTCTAGGCGGCTTGCTACCATAAAACACAACCTTTGACGGAGTCATAAGGTTAATACGCTTCTTTTGGCAATCAATTACAGCCCCGTAATTGAATAACCAGTCCATTCCCAAGATAACGTCAAATTTCCCAAGTCGAATAGGGATAAGATCTACATTCATGATATTACCCTTAATATCCACTCTACAGTTCTTATGTACGTACTTATCAGGGATTATTTCTCTATTCACAATTTCTATGTCCATGGGGTAATCCAATTCATTCTTAGGCAAATCTAAATTCTTGGC
Organism: Panax japonicus; assembly: GCA_020205505.1. Taxonomy (NCBI): domain Eukaryota; kingdom Viridiplantae; phylum Streptophyta; class Magnoliopsida; order Apiales; family Araliaceae; genus Panax; species Panax japonicus. The sequence continues at coordinate 43,500,789 of CM035105.1, read as the reverse complement.
AAAATCATCGGATATAAAGGAACATGTAGCACCCGAATCAAATAAAACACAAGCATTAATTTTATTGATCAGAATGATACCTGACACCACATCACGGGATTGAACTACATCTTGCACCGTCATGTTGAAAGTCCGGGCGGTCGGTCGATTTGTTGCGGTTAGTCCGGTGATGGTTAAGGAATTTCCACTGTTATTTCCTCGGTTTCCTCCTAATCCTGACCCTCTCGATCCCTTCTTGGGACAGTCTCTTGCCAGATGGTCCTTCGAACCACAAGTAAAACAAGCACCCTTCTTTGGGTTTGTACAGTTTGGTGCTATGTGGCCTTCCTGACCACAATTGTAGCACACTCTTTTTTCTTTCATACAAATTCCCAGATGGGCTTTTTAGCAAGTCAGGCATGCTTCGATTCTTTTCTTCTGATTACCTTGCTAATTCCCCGATGATGAGGTGTCGTTCCACCTTTTTTTCTGATTGAAATTTCCACCTCCTGTGCCACTTCCACTGGCCTTGTTATTAATTTCACCTTCACTCTTCTTCTTCTTCTTCTTCTTCTGATCTTGATTGTACTTGGTCACCGCATCGCTTCCACCTTCAGCGAGGATGGACTTTTCCAAAACTCCGACGAATGTGTTTATCTGAAACATTGATACGTTGCTGTACACCCAAGGCTTTAGTCCTTGTTCGAATCTCCTGGCTTTTCTTTCGTTCGTGTGTACTTGATACGGGGCGAACCTCACTAACTCGTTGAATTTAGCCGCGTAGTTAGGCACGCTCATGTTTCCCTGCTTCAGTTCCAGAAATTGAACCTCCATCTGATTCTGCGAACTAGTTGGAAAATACATTTCAAAAAACATCTCTTTAAATCTCTCATACGCAATTACACCTTCACCTCCTCGCACTTTGTTTGATAGCCACCAGTAGCTAGCCTTAGATTTCAGCATAAACGTTGCAAAAGCGGTCTTCTGGTCTTCTCTAACCCTAGCAACATCGAAAACCTTCTCCATTTCCATAACCCACGTTTGAGCCTCGATTGGGTTCATGGAACCTTTGAACTCTGGCGGTCCCACCGCCTTGAAGTCTTTAAACGTTGTGTTTGGTGGAGCTTGCGGTTGATTATTCATGGCTCCAGTCTGTAAGTTAACCAACTGCTGCACGGGATTAGCGTTTGCATTATTGTTATTATTGGTTGACTCATCCTGAGCCGGTTGACGTTGTTGTCTTCTCCTTGGCAGGCATTTTTCTGTTAAATAAATGCATATTAGAACTTTATTTATTTCTCTAAATAGTTAAGGCATTACTTAACAATTTAACATACTCATTTAACACATCATCTCAAACAACTTGATATATTTTCATTCAAATCAAAAGTTTTAACATTAAACGATAGCATAACTGCTATTTACATCAACTATCCTGGAATAAAGAATCCACAAGATTTAAAACATTCAAATATTCCTCCGTTCATAAACACGTCAGAATTTACATCTAAAATTAATTAAGTTCTTCACATAATTAAATAAATCATATCACTGTCGGTCAAGGTACTGATTAGCCTTGCTATGCTCCTCTTCTAAGATGCGATACATCGTCCTGCGATCCATCATGTACAATGGTAGTTCTTCGAACTGGGTTGGGTACCTTAAAACTTGATCTTGGGTCTCATTCATTGCCTTGTTAAGTGTAGAGTACGTTTCCCCAATCTTCGCTTTCTTTGCACAACTATCATCCTCTGCACGATCAGCTCGACGTGATTCTCTTACCCAGCCTTCCTCTGCTATGTTCAGCCTTTCGGAGGTTTCCTTCAGTTCCTTCTTCAGCTTCTCTATCTCCTCGGTCTTATCTTCAGTTTGACCCTTCTCATTGACCAAATCCCATTCTACATTTCCCAGTTGTGAGTGAAGAGTCGAAATCTCACTCTCCTTCTCCTCTAGAGTAATCTGCTGAATAATAGCTCGCTCAGTCAGATCTTGCACCTCATTTCGTAACTCCACGTTACGGTCGTATAACGTGTCATACATCTCAGCATCAACGGTGTACTGTGATAACTCCTCTTCTTCCTCTTCCTCAACAAATTCCTCCCTAGGATCGTCCTCAGGATCAGTCTCGGGCTCATGCTCCTGACCAACAACGGTGATCAATGGAGATGATTCCCTCTGCACCAGCTGTTCCCTAACGACATGAATGTCTCGGGGCTCCTCCTCTGTCGGTACTATAGGTTCACGGGGTTCCTCCTCAGTAGGTACTATAGGTACACGAGGTTCTTCCTCCCCAGCTTGACTAGCTTCTCTAACATTCTACATCCTGACAACAAAATTTAAAGTTTTAGTTACTAAGTCGTATCATCTAATTCATACTTTAACACATAACACATAAGGTCTTTTATTATCTTCAATGAATTGCAGAAATTCATTTTTTATAACTCGATAAGAGTTTTCCATCACTATCTTCTTTCTATAAGGCTACTACCTAAGGTTGTCCCCCCACCTAAGGTTCATAACCTACAACTTTGATACCAACTTGTGACACCCCTAAATCCGGGTACTTCAATTCCATGGGATTTGGTGTCCACTGTACAAATATCATCTATCTATCTACCCATAATAAATGCAAGTCATGCAATAGATAGAGTAAAATCTTCCCCTTAAGGGTTACAACATCCGAATAATAATAATACAATCCCAGGTTAAACTAACCTTAAACATCTGTGCAGAATCATAAAAAATAAGTCTTAAACAACATCATTAACTCAAGTCTTAAACATAAATACATCATCTAAAAAAATAACAAGTCTTCATCACTTGCCTTTACTAGTGGAAGGTTCATCGGTTCTTTCATTCTTAACTGCAATGTTATTATTAAGCAAGAGTGAGCACTATTGCCCACAAGTATAATAATGAAATAATAGTATAATAACATGCGAGTAAATCAAAGACATCTGAATAAGAGTTCAACTTTTGAATAAAGAATAAATAACAAGAATCAAAAGAATTCTGAGGGTCATAAGACCTTGAACTATGTCCTAGGTTATCAAGGGTTATACTTGAAACCTTTAACAGTCATAAGACTATGGACCTTTCTACTCGTACTTAGGGGGATCAGCCCTTAGTACTATACTGTGCAAAATATCTTAACGCTAACGCATAAGTAAATCCCTTTACAGGGTTGTTCGTCTCAGTTTGACATTCGAGTCCACACCAAAGGAAGTTTGGTTTGGATAATTCATCAAGGGTTCTGAAATTTAGAACGCTCATCAACTATGGACTAGTCGAATCAATAAGGGTTCGCTAGTCTAATAAGGTTCAATAATAATGATATTCAAATTGAATAATAATCTCAGGAAGTATACAATAGGATAATTATTGTATAACTGAATCATGCTTTGAAAAGATAATCAATATTTAATATAACATTTGAACATGAATAATAGTAATGATAATTTACTCGAGGTAAATAATAAACTTGAACAATAATGACAAGTAGGGTTAGGAAACTTGCCTCGTGCGTAGATTACACTTTAACTAAGCACGCTCTTTGAATTTAATCCTACATACCATTCACATTCACAATACCAGTTAATTATAAATTAACTAATCATCATAAACTCATTCTCTTTGTTTACTTTGATTATTGACTATACTTAGTCAAATTACCACTTTGTCACATAATTTCACTTCATGAATAATAATTTAATTATGTATTCCATAACTCAATCTACATGTAATTATATCATTTAAATGTTAAACATTTATTTTAATATCTCATTATATTTCTAACATATGTCCATGTTCATTACATAAAGTTACTAACACATTGCTAAACTTAATCATTTTACAAAAATCTCATTTTTGAACTTTCTAGAGAGTGGCGTTGCGACACCACTGTTACACTTGGTCTTCGCGCTGCGGCGTCGTGGCGCTACAGCTTGAGACTTGGCACTGCGGTACAGTGGCGCTGTGACACAGGAAATAGGTAGGCAGCCGGCGCTGCGGTGAGGCATACCAGTTGCAGAAATGACAGTTCGCAAAAAATCACAGAACATGCCAATTTCTTATATTCTACTCGAAATTAGACATACCCATATGATGTAATTCATGCATAATCATAACCCAACATTTATATAATGCATTTAACCAATTTAAACACTTCATTACAGAATTTAAGCATGTAATTTCACTGACTTTGATGTTCTTGAAGGTTTTGAAAATAAAACATGAAAATTGTCACTACGGATTCGTTATTACACCGAATCCGTTTATTTAAACTTTGGTCTCTTCGTATCAACATGCATAATAATATACGAGTGTAAAATTTAGGTATAATATAAGATCAATACATAAAATATCACGTATAAGGCCATAAGGCCAAAACACAAACTCTGTAATTTTGTAGAAATCATATACTACGTATTTTCATGAAACTGAAGTTATGGTTTACAAAATATATATAATTAAATACGATATGATACATATTAATACATACATAACCTATAAACATTACTCCTTTCTCAGTTACAGAGGCTTTACAACAGGTTTGAAAGCCAAATTTATAAAACTTAAACAACGTGAAATTTAGAATTTGGGAAGAGGAGATTGCCCTGAGAATAAGTATAGATTAGTAGGGAATAAATTTCTTCTCAACTCTTCTTCAATCAAAATTCTCTCTCAACACTTCTTAATCTCTCTCTGAAACTCTCTTTGTTTCTACTTTTCTAGACTTAGGAAAAATGAAGAAAGAAAAAGACGTCTGATAATTAAAGAAGAAGAACTGACGTAAAAGTGGTCAGTTGGCCCAATCATGGGTTAACTACTGATAACTTCCCCTAGGGCCTTGTTTGGCTTATCAAGAATAGATTACCAAACCATTTAATTTAATAAAGCTTTATCACATAGGTTAATTAATGTCACACTCCTTTGTAAAATAAATCAATATCTTATTTAATTTACTTTTAATAAAATATAATAATTTCTCATAAATTCACATAGTCACATAATTAAATTTCTCATTAATAGATAATGTCAACTTATTAAATCTCTAATTAATAATTAAATTAATTAAAATACCAATATGCTTATTTAATATTTCTTTTAATACAATAAGCTCACATAATCACATACTTTGATAATAAAAATTCTCTACATTAATTTAATAAATGTAACACATATAATTAAATTAATCTACCACAATTGCATCAATTAATTATTTAATCTAATAATTAACTCATCGAAAAATATTTATTTAATTCAATAAATATTAAAATTAATTACAAAATTCTCGTTCGTCACAATATCTAAAGGGGAAGTAATAAAAAATATATTTTCCTGCTATATATAATGTTGTTTGATATACACAATATAAACTGTACATGACAAAATTGCTATGCAAGTCTATGCAGGAAAATACAAGCCCATCTACAAGTCATGGTATATGTGAGCTAACAAGCCTAACATGGCATCCCTCTTAGAGGAAGGAGGCGAAGCTGTGGTCTCCTATACGAGAGTATCCGCACGGCCTAATAGATTTGCAGCCATCTGTATGGTGACAATATGCTCATTAATGTAAGTGCTCATCTCTACAATCATGCCAGTGCTATGAGACCTCACTGCAGTACTATCTGTGACGGCTACATCCCGGGTAGATATATGTGACGCCCCCAAAATTAGGTATACATGGTACAGAATTCAAATACAATTTACTAATACAACTGTCGTGTACAATACAACAAAACATAACTGTGAGTTTGAATACAATTATGGTCTACTAGAGATTATACAAACTCAAAAGGAGTCCTCATTATAATTGTTAACACACTATTTCACAGAATAGTGAGGACTACTAATACTATCATCTGGTCCATCACTTCGTTCCCCGACTCGTCCCAGCTATATTCTCATTTTCTGAAGAGAACAGTGAAAGAAAGGGTGAGCTCAACTAGCCCAATAAGAAATATTATGACTAAGATAATGCAGAATAAATTATCATTAGCCTTCAACAGTGTTAAACTGATAAAATATAACAAACATCAAGTTTAACTGCAGCGAAACAAGCAATCCATTAGAAGAGTCAAATAGAGAATAAAATCTACTATCTTCTATGATTTAAAAGGTTTTTCAAGACTTTTATCGCTGGGACTCAACTTAATAAATAAACCATCACCCCTGCACTACGGACACGGATATTCTTTAGCATCACGACCACATTTATCCATGCACTATGGGCCAAGAATATTTGTGTACTCATTAATGGTCATGATCATGCCAACAACTGTCCATCAATGCACTACGGGCCAATGAGGACTTTTTTCACATCATTTGTAACATTACGGTCATGATTACACCGAATAATCCTTGGTCATAATCATACCAAGTCCATCTATGCACTACAAGCCACAGATGACTTTCAACAAAAGATAAACATGAGGATGATGACAATGATATAAGAATTCAATAAAACAAGTTCAAGAATTAATTTATCCAAGAACTAATAACGTCCAAATTTTCAACATGATACTTCTTTGTAGAATAAAATTCAAGAATGCTCAGAAGAATATTTCCATGAAAAGATACTGAATGAAGCGCAAATATCAAGGATATTCCACTAATTTCATGGAGTATAGAAGTCAAAACTTTAACCAACTGAGTATAATAACGAATGGAATAACAAAAGAAATCACCATGCATACGGTACTTCGCATAGACAGATTATTCCAATAGAATAATAAGTAACGGAACCAGGTAAGGCAAAATTCGCACCGACAGGATGTTCCAACAGAACAATACAGACGGAACCAGGTCCGGCATAAAACGTACTGACAGGATATTCCAACAGAATAATAACAAAGATGGAACCAGGTCTGGTATAAAATGCACAGACATGATATTCTAACAGAATAATAATAAAGATGGAACCATGTGACGCCCCCAAAATAGGTCCATTCCATCTAACCCATTCTGAGTCGTCAATTACATGGTACAGAAATAACTACAACTTTATTATTACATTACAACATAGAAACTGTGAGTTTAAATACAGATATTGCCATCTAGACAATATCCACATACAAATAAATTCCCATCATAACTATTGATACATTATTTTATAAAAAAGGTGAGGACTACTAAACAATTCTCTCTAGAACCATCATTACATCTCCCGACTCGTACTCGCTACATTCTCGTCTCTTGAGAAGAAAAATAGAACAACAAGAAAAAGGGAGAGCTCAACTAGCCCAGTAAAGAATATTATGACTAAGATAATGTACAACAAATTATCCTTAGTTTTTAACAGGGAAAAATCTGATAGAATACAATAGACAACAAGTTTTGGATCAACAACTGCAGCGGAAACAATAATTCATTAGAGGAGTTAAGTAGAGAATGAAATCTACTAACATCTATGAATTTAAAAGTCCATCATCAATATTTTATCCCTGTAACATCAGTCAATATATATCTCAAATCAAATCAAATATTCATCTTTGCACTACAGGCCAAAGATATTCATCAGTCGGTCATGTTCATCTCAACACCTGTTCATCTTTGCACTACGGGCCAAAGATATTCATAATAAAATCAACCATCTTTGCACTACATGCCAAAAATATTCAGTAACACCATCATTTAGGACTGATGATGATGAAACATATTTTAAAGGAAACGAATCCAGTGAAACAAAAGAACAATTATTAAGGATTCGTATTTTAAACAATCCAAGTTCAAAAATACTTCATAAGTAATCAGAGTGGAGTAAAATTCAAGAATGATCAAAACATGGATACAATCAAAGCTAGTATCCAGAATAGATATTTTGGATAAAAAGAAGAAATTTCATTTTTTGGTGAATAGTGTCGTATTCATGAATAGTGCCGTATACGTGAATAGTAACTCCGACACCAAAAGATAGAAATTTCACAAAAAAACATCATCACGCTTCGTGAATAGTAACTCATGAATAGTACTCGTGAATAGTAACTCATGAATAGTAACCCCGACATGAAAAAGTTCCAAATTTGATAAAAATTTTCAACCAACATTTCAGCATAATGATATTGAAGAAATAATATCATTTGAGAAGAAAATAACATCCCTTACCTCGAAAGACAGTACTTCTAGTTGAAACACCGGATATAGGCTATGACTTGAACTTGCACCGTATAGCAATACTCAAAGTATACTCAAAATACTCACAAGAATACGCTCGATAATATAGAGAGAGAAAACTTCAGTTTCTGGTGTGATTTTCAATTCTTACCTAAGCACTTATTTATAGGAAATTGCTTAGAACACCAAAGCAGAAAATTTAATATAATATTAATATATATATTAAGTTTTCTATGCCAACCCTTGAATCTGATTTCAGCCATTGAACATATGCTAAATGAGGGAACCAAATGAAAAAAACGTTTTTCTTTTATAAAATAATTTAAACTTCCAAAAATCAATTATTTCGGAACTCCGGAACTTCAATAATTCATAATAAATAGTTCTTTTGCCAGAAAATTCGAATCTCGCGAGTTTTTATAGGAAATTCCATTATCTACAACTTTGCAGAAGGAAGTTTTTCCAAATTCCAAACAGAAATTGACCGAAATCCACAAACGGGCGATTTTACAGGCTATAATCAAATTTCAATCAAGAAATGGGGTCCACCGACATGTTTAACATGTTTTAAACATTTATTGCAACAAAAATACTCTTCCTCCTCATAAACTCATATATCCCACATTCATTGTAAAAATATCACCATTATTATATTATTAAAATAAAATAATATATTTAAATGAATTATTTTATCAGAAAAAGATAAAATATTAATTTTTAAATATTGTCACATTAAAAATTTTCTCCATCTATATCCACATAAAATCAATATTGTTCTTATCATATAAATAAATAATTAATTATTCACAAATAATATTACAGAATCACAATACTGACAACCAGGCCGTTCCCAAGATAGAGGGGGCTTTCCAATAAAGATTTCTCCTTACTGGCGCGCAATTAGGTGACCAAACCTCTCATTAGACAGAACTTTCTAGACATTGCCAATAATGTTATCTAATAATATTATTCAGATAATATGAATTATTGCTTCGATAATGAAAAATACTATGTAAGTGACAATTATTGAAACAACAGTAATATAAAATATCAATGCAACAATTATTTAATCAATAACATAAAATACTGAACAGTAATTACTGTAACAATTATTGAGTAGTGCCTTCTTACGTAAGAATCAATAATTGGTGCAATACCGTGTGCTACTGTGCAACAACGCGTATTACTGTGTATTAACCACCGGGTATTCCAACAATATTAACGGTAACAACTACGCCGTTTTTAATAAACAACTTATACTTGTCGTTTTCTTCATCTAATCGCTTTCCGTTATGGGGCCCACAAAAGACTGCGCCGTCGTACGAATATTCCCCGACAGCAAGAATATTCCACGACCAAACGAATATTCCCCGACAACAATGAATATTTAATAACCACCTGCTTATTTAAAATATTTGTGCATTTTACCCATAACTAACCATATTAATCAAATTCACCCTTACTATTTCAAAAAAATAAATAAAGGAAATTCCTTTTTATTAAAAAAATTTTGGGGTCTTACAACCTCCCCTCCTTATGAAATTTCGTCCTCGAAATTGACGTACGTAACTGGTGTTTCAAAAAGGTAAAGATACCTCGCTTTCATTTCCGTTTCCAACTCCAAGGTCATTTCCTCTATAGCATGATTCCTCCACAAAGCTTTAACTTGTGGTATGACCTTCGTGCGTAGGACATGCTCCTTCCCATCCAACATCTTGACAGGTACCTCCTCGTACGTTAAGTCTTTGACTATCTCGTCCGGTTCTAACTCAATAACATGGTTTGAGTCGTCCACATCGGTACATAAAAAAAACGTTATAAACACGCGACATACTTGGCGATAAAACGAGTCTATAGGCCACAATTCCTATTCGATCGAGAATTTCAAATGGATTAATAAATCGAAGGTTTGTGCTTTACTCACATCGCCAATTCTCGCTTTTGGAATAACAACTTATTGCACCTCCTTCTTCAAATTCATCAGCTCCAGTGTGTAGCTTGAACAGCTTTAACTTTATCGATTAAAGTCGATTATACTCGTATATCATCACGTGGATACCTAGAGTTTTCATCTCCATCTCTATTATTTGTAAATTATACGAAATGAGTCTTTGACAATTTCGTACTCATACTCGTATACGATCTTCTACTCAACACGTCAGCTACCACGTTCGCTTTTCTAAGACGGTATGGTCAGAACATGTGCCGAAATGAGTCTCCTCTTGAGTTCTTTCGAAGCTCTTCCCACATTCCTTGCTCCATTCGAATTTTGTATCTCTACGAGTCAACTGCGTTAATGGAATAGCGATTCGAGAATATCCTTCAACGAATCTCCGATAATAATCAACTAAGCCTAGAAAGTTACGTATTTTGATTACTGACTTAGGTTGCTCTCAAATGTGACTCATATCCCAATCTTGGATAGCACGTCACAATAACACCTATCAGTTTACTACTGTACGAATATGGCGTCCCCTACAGAGAGTCTGGCTTCTGTGTATTCCACAAAGGAAATCACCAGATAAAGGCTCAGGTACCAAATTCTATAGTTGAATTTTTAACTCCTGAAGTTCAATAGGAGCCATTCGATATGTGATTTTAGAAATGAGTTTTGTACCGGGTTCAAAGTCGATACAAAATTTAATATCACGCTCTGGGAGTAAGCCAAGAAATTCTTCATGAAATACATCAGGAAATTTACTAACAACAGAAATATCATTCAAATCTGACGTATTTTTGTTCAAGTCCATAACATGACTAAGAAAGCTTGACATTCGTTTTTCAATAAACAAATGACTTTATAATTTAATATGAAAGAGTTTGACTTCAATGGTTTGGTTGCTTGAATTCAAATAACAGGTTGCTTAGGAATATGAAAACTAACAACCTTACGAAAGCAATCAATTTTGGCATGATGAGTAGTTAACCAATCAATCCCCAAAATCACATCAAAAGCAAGTATCTTTAAAGAGATAAGATCAACAGGTAATGTGATGGTGCCAACTTGAATCAAACAAGATTTTTAAACAACGGATGTAATGAAAGTTTCTCCTAACGGAGTCTCCATAGATAGGTCAAAGTCTAATTTCTCCGGAGTCAAGTTCAAATGTTGAACGCAAGCAAGAGAGATAAAAGAATGGGTAGAACCGGTATCTAGTAAGGTATAAACTTCGCAAGAATTTATAATTAACTAACCCGTGCTAACTTCGTTCGGGTTACTCGCTTTTTGACCGGTCACGATAAACGCTCTTCCAGGAACCGTTGACTTTGACTTTTCTGGGACATCCTTTTGAATCACCGTCCCCGCTGGAATTGGTTTCGCTACCGTACAATCTCGAGCGATATGTCCTTCTTTTCCACAACTAAAACATACCTTGGAAGGCTTTGAACAGTTTGACCTTATATGTCCCTCCTCTCCGCATCTGTAGCATCTAACTGGCGATCGTTCTCTTCCCCTAGAATTTGTTGCTGGTGTTGATGCTGCTGCCGACGTCTTCCCGTCATCGTTAAATCTTCTCTTCTTAGATTGGACATCTCTTTCCATAATATCAATGCGTCGTGCGGCTTTTACCCATGCATCACTCATTCTCACTCGTTTAGGTATTTCTTCTTTCAGCTCAGATTCCAGCTTTATCATCTTATACTCTGCCAAAGAGTGCTTCTGTTCAAGCATCACATATCGGGTAACACAAGCTTGAATCGTTGCATCCTTTTGCTCCACGGCTGCCTGCAATTCTTTAACCTGCTCTTCTAACTCATGAATACGATTTTGTAATTCTACATTTTGATCATAAAATACCTCTAATAAACTCTCCTCAGGTACCTCTTCTTCCTCACTCTCAGCTGTTACCTCTGCAACTATCTCGGGTGCAACTATCAATTCTTCACTAACCACATGGATATCTCTAATTCCTTCTTCGCCTGACATCACATTATCCTGGTTGGCGATTAGAGGTATCTCCACGATCTCATTCACTCCATTGTTAACATTCTCAATCGACATTCTCAAATACTGTCATAAAACAAGGGTTAATTAAGTAAATTAATATAACACATAATATCCCTATATACTAACCAACTAACAAATAAGCTTAGGTAAAACACACTAGCGAAGGATTTACTCGTCTCTCCCCTCCTAGTTCTATTCCCCGATCTCCGCCAGAGATCATATCCCTAAGCTCTGATACCAACTGTGACGCCCCCAAAATAGGTCCATTCCATCCAACCCATTCTGAGTCGTCAATTACATGGTACAGAAATAACTACAACTTTATTATTACATTACATTATACAAACTGTGAGTTTAAATACAGATATTGCCATCTAGACAATATCCACATACAAATAAATCCCCATCATAACTATTGATACATTATTTTATAAAAATGGTGAGGACTACTAAACAATTCTCTCTAGAACCATCATTACATCTCCCGACTCGTACTCGCTACATTCTCGTCTCCTGAGAAGAAAAATAGAACAAGAAAAAGGGTGAGCTCAACTAGCCCAGTAAAGAATATTATGACTAAGATAATGTACAACAAATTATCCTTAGTCTTTAACAGGGAAAAATCTGATAGAATATAATAGACAACAAGTTTTAGATCAACAACTGCAGCAGAAACAATAATTCATTAGAGGATGTTAAGTAGAGAATGAAATCTACTAACATCTATGAATTTAAAAGTCCATCATCAATATTTTATCCCTGTAACATCAGTCTATATATATCTCAAATCAAATCAAATATTCATCTTTGCACTACAGGCCAAAGATATTCATCAATCGGTCATTTTCATCTCAACACCTGTTCATCTTTGCACTACGGGCCAAAGATATTCATAATAAAATCAACCATCTTTGCACTACATGCCAAAGATATTCAGTAACACCATCATTTAGGACTGATGATGATGAAACATATTTTAAAGGAAACGAATCCAGTGAAACAAAAGAACAATTATTAAGGATTCGTATTTTAAACAATCCAAGTTCAAAAATACTTCATAAGTAATCAGAGTGGAGTAAAATTCAAGAATGATCAAAACATGGATACAATCAAAGCTAGTATCCAGAATAGATATTTTGGATAAAAAGAAGAAATTTCATATTTCGGTGAATAGTGTCGTATTCGTGAATAGTGCCGTATACGTGAATAGTAACTCCGACACCAAAAGATAGAAATTTTACAAAAAAACATCATCACGCTTCGTGAATAGTACTCGTGAATAGTAACTCATGAATAGTAATCCCGACATGAAAAAGTTCCAAATTTGATAAAAATTTTCAACCAACATTTCAGCATAATGATATTGAAGAAATAATATCATTTGAGAAGAAAATAACATCCCTTACCTCGAAAGACAGTACTTCTAGTTGAAACACCGGATATAGGCTATGACTTGAACTTGCACCGTATAGCAATACTCAAAGTATACTCAAAATACTCACAAGAATACGCTCGATAATATAGAGAGAGAAAACTTCAGTTTCTGGTGTGATTTTCAATTCTAACCTAAGCACCTATTTATAGGAAATTGCTTAGAACACCAAAGCAGAAAATTTAATATAATATTAATATATATATTAAGTTTTCTATGCCAACCCTTGAATCTGATTTCAGCCATTGAACATATGCTAAATGAGGGAACCAAATGAAAAAAACGTTTTTCTTTTATAAAATAATTTAAACTTCCAAAAATCAATTATTTCGGAACTCCGGAACTTCAATAATTCATAATAAATAGTTCTTTTGCCAGAAAATTCGAATCTCGCGAGTTTTTATAGGAAATTCCATTATCTACAACTTTGCAAAAGGAAGTTTTTCCAAATTCCAAATAGAAATTGACCGAAATCCACAAACGGGCGATTTTACAGGCTATAATCAAATTTCAATCAAGAAATGGGGTCCACCGACATGTTTAACATGTTTTAAACATTTATTGCAACAAAAATATTCTTCCTCCTCATAAACTCATATATTCCACATTCATTGTAAAAATATCACCATTATTATATTATTAAAAATATAATAATATATTTAAATGAATTATTTTATTAGAAAAAGATAAAATATTAATTTTCAAATATTGTCACATTAAAAATTTTCTCCATCTATATCCACATAAAATCAATATTGTTCTATCATATAAATAAATAATTAATTATTCACAAATAATATTACAGAATCACAATACTGACAACCTGGCCGTTCCCAGGATAGAGGGGGCTTTCCAATAAAGATTTCTCCTTACTGGCGCGCAATTAGGTGACCAAACCTCTCCTTAGACAGAACTTTCTAGACATTGCCAATAATGTTATCTAATAATATTATTCAGATAATATGAATTATTGCTTCGATAATGAAAAATACTATGTAGTGATAATTATTGAAACAACAGTAATATAAAATATCAATGCAGCAATTATTGAATCAATAACATAAAATACTGAACAGTAATTACTGTAACAATTATTGAGTAGTGCCTTCTTACATAAGAATCAATAATTGGTGCAATACCGTGTGCTACTGTGCAACAACGCGTATTATTGTGTTTTAACCACCGGGTATTCCAACAGTATTAATGGTAACAACTATGCCGTTTTTAATAAACAACTTATACTTGTCGTTTTCTTCATCCAATCGCTTTCCGTTATGGGGCCCACAAAAGACTGCGCCGTCGTACGAATATTCCCCGACAGCAAGAATATTCCACGACCAAACGAATATTCCCCGACAACAATGAATATTTAATAACCACCTGCTTATTTAAAATATTTGTGCATTTTACCCATAACTAACCATATTAATCAAATTAACCCTTACTATTTCAAAAAAATAAATAAAGGAAATTCCTTTTTATTAAAAAAATTTTTGGGTCTTACAACCTCCCCTCCTTATGAAATTTCGTCCTCGAAATTGACGTACGTAACTGGTGTTTCAAAAAGGTAAAGATACCTCGCTTTCATTTCCGTTTCCAACTCCAAGGTCATTTCCTCTATAGCATGATTCCTCCACAAAGCTTTAACTTGTGGTATGACCTTCGTGCGTAGGACATGCTCCTTCCCATCCAACATCTTGACAGGTACCTCCTCGTACGTTAAGTCTTTGGCTATCTCGTCCGGTTCTAACTCAATAACATGGTTTGAGTCGTCCACATCGGTACATAAAAAAAAACGTTATAAACACGCGACATACTTGGCGATAAAACGAGTCTATAGGCCACAATTCCTATTCGATCGAGAATTTCAAATGGATTAATAAATCGAAGGTTTGTGCTTTACTCACATCGCCAATTCTCGCTTTTGGAATAACAACTTATTGCACCTCCTTCTTCAAATTCATCAGCTCCAGTGTGTAGCTTGAACAGCTTTAACTTTATCGATTAAAGTCGATTATACTCGTATATCATCACGTGGATACCTAGAGTTTTCATCTCCATCTCTATTATTTGTAAATTATACGAAATGAGTCTTTGACAATTTCGTACTCATACTCGTATACGATCTTCTACTCAATACGTCAGCTACCACGTTCGCTTTTCTAAGACGGTATGGTCAGAACATGTGCCGAAATGAGTCTCCTCTTGAGTTCTTTCGAAGCTCTTCCCACATTCCTTGCTCCATTCGAATTTTGTATCTCTACGAGTCAGCTGCGTTAATGGAATAGCGATTCAAGAATATCCTTCAACGAATCTCCGATAATAATCAACTAAGCCTAGAAAGTTACGTATTTTGATTACTGACTTAGGTTGCTCTCAAATGTGACTCATATCCCAATCTTGGATAGCACGTCACAATAACACCTATCAGTTTACTACTGTACGAATATGGCGTCCCCTACAGAGAGTCTGGCTTCTGTGTATTCCACAAAGGAAATCACCAGATAAAGGCTCAGGTACCGAATTCTATAGTTGAATTTTTAACTCCTGAAGTTCAATAGGAGCCATTCGATATGTGATTTTAGAAATGAGTTTTGTACCGGGTTCAAAGTCGATACAAAATTTAATATCACGCTCTGGGAGTAAGCCAAGAAATTCTTCATGAAATACATCAGGAAATTTACTAACAACAGAAATATCATTCAAATCTGACGTATTTTTGTTCAAGTCCATAACATGACTAAGAAAGCTTGACATTCGTTTTTCAATAAACAAATGACTTTATAATTTAATATGAAAGAGTTTGACTTCAATGGTTTGGTTGCTTGAATTCAAATAACAGGTTGGTTAGGAATATGAAAACTAACAACCTTACGAAAGCAATCAATTTTGGCATGATGAGTAGTTAACCAATCAATCCCCAAAATCACATCAAAAGCAAGTATCTTTAAAGAGATAAGATCAACAGGTAATGTGATGGTGCCAACTTGAATCAAACAAGATTTTTAAACAACGGATGTAATGAAAGTTTCTCCTAACGGAGTCTCCATAGATAGGTCAAAGTCTAATTTCTCCGGAGTCAAGTTCAAATGTTGAACGCAAGCAAGAGAGATAAAAGAATGGGTAGAACCGGTATCTAGTAAGGTATAAACTTCGCAAGAATTTATAATTAACTAACCCGTGCTAACTTCGTTCGGGTTACTCGCTTTTTGACCGGTCATGATAAACGCTCTTCCAGGAACCGTTGACTTTGACTTTTCTGGGACATCCTTTTGAATCACCGTCCCCGCTGGAATTGGTTTCGCTACCGTACAATCTCGAGCGATATGTCCTTCTATTCCACAACTAAAACATACCTTGGAAGGCTTTGAACAGTTTGACCTTATATGTCCCTCCTCTCCGCATCTGTAGCATCTAACTGGCGATCGTTTTCTTCCCCTAGAATTTGTTGCTGGTGTTGATGCTGCTGCCGACGTCTTCCCGTCATCGTTAAATCTTCTCTTCTTAGATTGGACATCTCTTTCCATAATATCAACGCGTCGTGCGGCTTTTACCCATGCATCACTCATTCTCACTCGTTTAGTTATTTCTTCTTTCAGCTCAGATTCCAGCTTTATCATCTTATACTCTGCCAAAGAGTGCTTCTGTTCAAGCATCACATATCGGGTAACACAAGCTTGAATCGTTGCATCCTTTTGCTCCACGGCTGCCTGCAATTCTTTAACCTGCTCTTCTAACTCATGAATACGATTTTGTAATTCTACATTTTGATCATAAAATACCTCTAATAAACTCTCCTCAGGTACCTCTTCTTCCTCACTCTCAGCTGTTACCTCTGCAACTATCTCGGGTGCAACTATCAATTCTTCACTAACCACATGGATATCTCTAATTCCTTCTTCGCCTGACATCACATTATCCTGGTTGGCGATTAGAGGTATCTCCACGATCTCATTCACTCCATTGTTAACAATCTCAATCGACATTCTCAAATACTGTCATAAAACAAGGGTTAATTAAGTAAATTAATATAACACATAATATCCCTATATACTAACCAACTAACAAATAAGCTTAGGTAAGACACACTAGCGAAGGATTTACTCGTCTCTCCCCTCCTAGTTCTATTCCCCGATCTCCGCCAGAGATCATATCCCTAAGCTCTGATACCAACTGTGACGCCCCAAAAATAGGTCCATTCCATCCAACCCATTCTGAGTCGTCAATTACATGGTACAGAAATAACTACAACTTTATTATTACATTACAACATACAAATGTGAGTTTAAATACAGAAATTGCCATCTAGACAATATCCACATACAAATAAATCCCCATCATAACTATTGATACATTATTTTATAAAAATGGTGAGGACTACTAAACAATTCTCTCTAGAACCATCATTACATCTCCCGACTCGTACTCGCTACATTTTCGTCTCCTGAGAAGAAAAATAGAACAAGAAAAAGGGTGAGCTCAACTAGCCCAGTAAAGAATATTGTGACTAAGATAATGTACAACAAATTATCCTTAGTCTTTAACAGGAAAAAATCTGATAGAATACAATAGACAACAAGTTTTAGATCAACAACTGCAGCAGAAATAATAATTCATTAGAGGAGTTAAGTAGAGAATGAAATCTACTAACATCTATGAATTTAAAAGTCCATCATCAATATTTTATCCCTGTAACATCAGTCAATATATATCTCAAATCAAATCAAATATTCATCTTTGCACTACAGGCCAAAGATATTCATCAGTCGGTCATGTTCATCTCAACACCTGTTCATCTTTGCACTACGGGCCAAAGATATTCATAATAAAATCAACCATCTTTGCACTACATGCCAAAGATATTCAGTAACACCATCATTTAGGACTGATGATGATGAAACATATTTTAAAGGAAACGAATCCAGTGAAACAAAAGAACAATTATTAAGGATTCGTATTTTAAACAATCCAAGTTCAAAAATACTTCATAAGTAATCAGAGTGGAGTAAAATTCAAGAATGATCAAAACATGGATACAATCAAAGCTAGTATCCAGAATAGATATTTTGGATAAAAAGAAGAAATTTCATATTTTGGTGAATAGTGTCGTATTCGTGAATAGTGCCGTATACGTGAATAGTAACTCCGACACCAAAAGATAGAAATTTTACAAAAAAACATCATCACGCTTCGTGAATAGTACTCGTGAATAGTAACTCATGAATAGTTCACAGTTCCTACTCGATCGAGGATTAAAAATGGGCCGATGAATCGAGGATTGAGCTTTCCTCTCTTTCCAAATCTCGTAACTCCTTTCTATGGAGTAACACGTAAAAACACATGATCTCCTATATCGAATTCCATGTCCTTTCGATGAAGATCAGCATAACTCTTTTGTCGATCTTGTGAGGTTTTTATACGTTGTCGAATCGTTTGAATATTTTCTTTAGTCATCCGTACCCACTCCGGTCCCAACAACGTTGCTTCCCCCACCTCATCCCAGCATACTGGAGAACGACACTTTCTTCCATACAACGCTTCGAATGGAGCCATACCAATACTTGCATGATAACTGTTGTTATAGGAAAACTCCACCAATGGTAAGAACTTATCCCAACTTCCCTTGAAGTCAAGGACACAGAGTCTTAATAAATCTTCAAGAGTTTGAATAGTCCTATCTGACTGCCCTTCCGTCTGAGGATGATATGCCGAGCTAAATCGTAAATCGTTGCCCATAGCTTTTTGCAAACTAACCCAAAATCGTGAAGTGAATCTTGGGTCTCGATCAGAAACTATGGATACTGGCATACCATGTAGTCTTATAATCTTGTTTATGTACATACGAGCAAGACGTTCAAGTGTATAAGTTTCTCGTATCGGGAAAAAATGAGCTGACTTGGTCAATCTATCAACAATGACCCAAATCGCATTTATACCTTGAGAAACCTTAGGAAGACCGGTAACGAAATCCATGATAATGTGCTCCCACTTCCATTCTGGAATTTTAAGCGGTTGCAATGGACCTTTTGGTACTTGATGCTCCGCTTTAACTCGTTGACAAGTTAGACACTTTGAGATAAACAGCGCTATCTCTCTTCATATTTCTCCACCAAAATGTATGCCGAATATCATGATACATTTTGGTACACCCAGGATGGATTGCAAACGGTGTGTTGTGTGCCTCCATCATGATTTTATACTTTAAATCAGGGTCGTTAGGAACACAAAGTCTGGAGTTGACTCGAAGTATTCCTTCTTCATCGATTCTTGCTTTCGGCATAACACCTTCTTGCACTTTCTTCCTCATACGCATCAGCTCCCGGTCTATAGCTTGAGTAGCTTTAACTTTATTAATTAAAGTAGGTTTTACTCGTATATTCGCCATCATCACATGGGTCCCTGGAGTCTTTAACTCTATCTCCATCCTTTGCAAGTCACACAAAATGGGCCTTTGTGTTGACAATATCGCACTCGTACTTGCATAAGATCTTCTACTCAATGCGTCAGCTACCACGTTCGATTTTCCAGGATGGTATTGGATGGTATGATCATAATCTTTCAACAGTTCAAGCCAGCATCGTTGTCGCATATTGAGTTCCTTTTGAGTGAAGAAATATTTGAACCTTTTATGATCCGTAAAGATCTCCACCTTCTCCCCATACAAGTAATGCCTCCAAATTTTAAGTGTAAAGACAACAGCTGCCAACTCTAAATTATGAGTAGGATAATTCCTTTCATACTTTTTGAGTTATCGTGAGGCATAGGCTATGATGACTTTCCCATGTTGCATGAGAACACATCCAAACCCTTTTCCCTAAGCATCACTGTAGATGACAAATCCCTCCGAGCCAGATGGTATTGTCAGAACAGGTGCTAAAATGAGTCTCCTCTTGAGTTCTTGAAAACTCTTCTCACATTCTTTGCTCCAACAGAACTTTTTATCTTTCCGAGTCAGCTGAGTTAATAGAGTAGCGATTCGAGAAAATCCTTCCACGAATCTCCGATAATAACCAGCTAAACCGAGAAAGCTACATACTTTGGTCACTAATTTAGGTTGCTCCCAGCTTTGAATTGCTTCAATCTTTATCGGGTCAACAGATATTCCATGACTTGATACTACGTGCCCAAGGAATGCTACTTCCTCAAGCCAAAACTCACATTTCTTCAACTTGGCATAAAGCTTGTATTCACGAAGCTTTTAGAGTGTCAGCCTCAAGTGTTACTCATGATCTTCACGACTTTTGGAATAAATAAGGATGTCATCAATAAAGACGACCACAAAGTGATCCAAATATTCCTTGAATACTCGGTTCATCATATCCATGAAGGTAGCAGGAGCATTAGTCAATCCTAAAAGACATGACTAGGAATTCATAATGCCCGTACCGAGTTCTGAAAGCCGTCTTTGGAATGTCATCAGTTCTAATCTTCAATTGGTGATATCCGGAACGAAGATCAATCTTTGAAAAAAAATTGGCTCCTTGCAACTGGTCAAACGGGTCATCAATACGTGGCAATGGGTACCTATTTTTGATGGTGACATGATTCAACTCCTGATAATCAATACAAAGTCGCATACTCCCATCTTTCTTCTTCACAAATAGAACAGGAGCACCCCAAGGAGAAGTACTAGACTGAATAAAACCAATGTCTAACAATTCATGTAGTTGGGTCTTTAACTCCTGAAGTTCAATAGGAGTCATTCGATATAGGGCTATGGAAATGGGTTTTGTACTGGGTTCAAGGTCGATACAAAATTCAATCTCACGTTCTGGGGGTAGGCCAGGAAGTTCTTCAGGGAATACGTCAGGGAATTTATTAACAATAGAAATATCATTCAAAACTAACGTATTTTTGTTTAGATCCGTGACATGAGCTAGGAAAGCTTGACATCCGTTTTTCAATAAACGAATAGCTTTATGGCTTAAGATGACCGTGATTGATTTTAATGGTTTGGTCGCTTGAATTCGCATAATAGGTTGATTAGGAATATGAAAGCTAACAACCTTACGAAAACAATTAATTTTTGCATGATGAGTAGTTAACCAATCAATCCCTAGAATCACATCAAATACAAGTATTTTCAATGAAATAAGATCGATAGGTAATGTGAGGGTACCGATTTGAACCAAACAAGACTTATAAATAGTGGATGTAATAAAGGTTTCTCCCAACGAGTTTCCACAGATAAGTCAAAGTCTAATTTCTCCGGGGTCAAATTTAATCGATGAGCGCAAGTAGGAGAATAAAAGAATGAGTAGAACCGGTATCAAATAAAGTATAAACCTCGCTAGATTTTATGATAAGCTTACCCGTGATGACCTCATTCGGGTTCCTTGCTTTCTGGGAGGTCACAACAAACGTTCTCCCTTGCACTACCGGCTTTGACTTTTCTGGGACGGCCTTTGGTGCCTCCATCCTAGCTGAACTTGTCTTTGGTGAACGATAAAATCGGGCTAAGTGACCTTCTTTTACACAATTATAACATGCTTTGGACGGCATCACGCAGTTACGTTGACTTGTTATCGCGCTCTACTAACTGAGCCCTATTTACAACATCTGAATACAAACACAGTTTATAAGAAATAAGATGTTGACGTATCTCAGGTTTCAAACCTCGCAAAAACATTCGCGTTATTCGCTCCTCATTATCCACCAAATAGGATGCAAACCGAGACAACTCTGCAAATTTAGCCTCATACTGCGACACGGTCATATTATTTTGCTCCAACTTGATAAACTCCGTCTCTTTTATGTGACGAATAATTTCGGGAAAGTACTTGTCGTTGAATAGTTCTTGGAACTTCTCCCAAGACATCTTCAGTGCGGTAGGTTGAGTACGCTTTACCGATTCCCACCAGTAATCTGCCTCTCCTCGCAACATAAAGGCGGCAAAGGGAACCTTTTGCTCATCGGAGCATCCCAAGACATCAAATATCTTGGTGATCTGCTTTATCCATGATTCTGCCTTTAGTGGTTTTGGCTCTCCAATAAACTCCGGTGGTCCCAGCTCCTTGAACTATTTAGCGATGACCGTCCGAGAGTTTCCTGTATTTCCACCTACATTGTGGACATGAGCCGCTCTCACCTGCTGTTGCATGAATTGCATAAAGCCTCTAAACATTCCATCATTCATTATTTGGTCAGTGTTGTTGTTTGTATGAGGATTATCACCTTCCTGATGCACATTATCCTGATTATGTGGTGAGTTAACAGTCGCCTGTGCTCCATTGTTATTTTTAACATTCTCATATGTCATTTTCAGATACTGCCACAAAACAAAAGGTTAATTGACATGTAACATATTATCCCTATATTTTAACCGACCAATTAAATACTAAAAAAAACTTAGGTATGTCATACTAGCGAAGGAATTCCCCGTCTCTCCCCTCCTAGTTCTATTCTCACATCTTAGCCAGGGATCATAACCCTAAGCTTTGATACCAACTGTGACGCCCCCAAAATTAGGTATACATCACCCATCTTGGGTCGCCAGATACATGGTACAGAATTCAAATACAATTTACTAATACAACTGTCGTGTACAATACGACAAAACATAACTGTGAGTTTGAATACAATTATTGTCTACTAGAGATTATACAAACTCAAAAGGAGTCCTCATTATAATTGTTAACACACTATTTCACAGAATAGTGAGGACTACTAATACTATCATCTGGTCCATCACTCCGTTCCCTGACTCGTCCCAGCTATATTCTCATTTCCTGAAGAGAACAGTGAAAGAAAGGGTGACCTCAACTAGCCCAGTAAGAAATAATATAACTAAGATAATGCAGAATAAATTATCATTAGCCTTCAACAGTGTTAAATTGATAAAATATAACAAACATAAAGTTTAACTGCAGCGGAACAAGCAATTCATTAGAAGAGTCAAGTAGAGAATAAAATCTACTATCTTCTATGATTTAAAAGGTTTTTCATGACTTTTATCGCTGGGACTCAGCTTAATAAATAATCCACATCATCGAATCACCCCTGCACTACGGCCAAAGATATTCTTTAGCATCACAATCACAATTATCCATGCACTTCGGGCCAAGAATATTTGTGTATTCATTAATGGTTATGATAATGCCAACAACTGTCCATCAATGCACTACGGGCCAATGAGAATTTTTTCACATCATTTGTAACATTACGGTCACGATTACACCGAATAATCCTTGGTCATAATCAGACCAAGTCCATCTATGCACTACAGGCCCCAGATGACTTTCAACAAAATATAAACATGAGGAAGATGACAATGATATAAGAATTCAATAAAACAAGTTCAAGAATTAATTTATCCAAGAACTAATAACGTCCAAATTGTCAACATGATACTTCTTTGTAGAGTAAAATTCAAGAATGCTCAGAAGAATATTTCCATAAAAAGATACTGAATGAAGCGCAAATATCAATGATATTCCACTAATTTCATGGAGTATAGAAGTCAAAACTTTAACCAACTGAGTATAATAACGAATGGAATAACAAAAGAAATCACCATGCATGCGGTACTTCGCATAGACAGGTTATTCCAATAGAATAATAAGTAACGGAACCAGGTCAGGCGAAATTCGCACCGACAGGATGTTCAAACAAAATAATACAGACGAAACCAGGTCCGGCGTAAAACGCACAGTCAGGATATTCCAACAGAATAATAACAAAGACGGAACCAGGTCTGGCGT
This sequence comes from Panax japonicus, assembly GCA_020205505.1. Classification (NCBI taxonomy): domain Eukaryota; kingdom Viridiplantae; phylum Streptophyta; class Magnoliopsida; order Apiales; family Araliaceae; genus Panax; species Panax japonicus. The sequence goes on along the minus strand of CM035105.1, from coordinate 43,476,611 downwards.
AAAATGCACAGACAGGATATTCCAACAGAATAATAATAAAGATGGAACAAGGTTCGGCGTAAAACACACAGACATGATATTTCAATAGAATAATAATAAAGACAGAATAATAGAAGAATGTCACCAAGTATAGGGTAGCCCGCGTATACTGGTTATTCCAGCAGAATAATAAATAATAGAATAACATAAGTTCTCTTCATGAATACAAAAGAAATAACACCCCTTACCGTAAAATAAACTGAATATAAGAGTAGGGAAGTAGCAGAATACTTTTCTATAGTTTTTTTATAATTTCTCTATCTAGAGTTTCAGTGAATTCGTAAGAAATAATGAAGGAATGAGCTTCTATTTATAGAAAAATGGACTGCATAGTAACTAACTCATGAACGGTCTAGATTGATTTACTTTTATTCGGACGGTCCATAATTAAAACAAAATCTTTTAAATATAATAAAATATAATATATATATATATATATATATATAATATACATAATAATACTCCTACCGTCCACCCTAATTCCCTCCCACCCACCCACCTTCCACTAATAATATTATATATATATATATATATATATATGTATATGTATATATAATACTTATATATATATATATATATATGTATTCATATATATATATAAAAAACTGAGATAACTTCTACCGATAATTTTTTTTAAAAGGTAAGTGGGGGTCCAAATAATAATCAAAATTGACAATAATTACTATAGCAATAATTGAACAAAACTGAGTGACTTCTCACGTAAGCATCAATGATCAATACCGTGTGCTACTATGCAACCACGCGTATTACTGTTCTTTAAACATCGGGTGTTTCAACAGTTAACGGTAAAACTTCCGTCGTTATTTTCATAAAGTATTTTTGTCGTTTTCTCAATCCGACAATAATTCCGTTGTGGGGTCCACCAATGATTGTGCCGTTGTACGAATATTCCCTGTTAAACGAATATTCTCCGAACAATCGAATATTATATAACAACTTGCGTACTTTACAAAATTTATAAATATTATCCACAACTATAACATTATATCAAATTTACTTCATAATATTCAAAAATGATATTTATAGAAAATTCATTTTTATTAAAAAGTTGGGGTTTTATAATATGGCACTATCCCGCTCAACTATCGCGGTATTGCTGGCTGATCTGGCCATATCCCGCTTGACAACAGCGGCATCTCTATGAGCTAATGCATCGTCTCTCTCTAATAGAGCTGCGTCTCTCCCATTAAGGGCAGTCAACATCAAGGCTCTAGCCTGATCTCTCTCGAAGGTCATCAAATGAGGACTCTGCTCAAAGTACTGTGTTGAGTGCTGGATCACAACAATGCTAGTACTGGGAGAATCTAAAGGAGATACTAGAAACACAGTAGAATGCTCCTCCTCGATGTGGGAATCAATGTCCTCCATGGGATCTACATCGTCTGACTCACTACTCGACAATATGGATACTACCGCAGCCGATGCAGTCTCTGTCTCCATCCATGCGGAATACTCTGCCGAACAACCTGGATGACTAATAGAGAAATAAGCTATCTCACGCTGATCCCAATATGCATACACACGGGATCGGTCCTCTGCTGAGAGATAGCGAGAAGCTAAACCCTGACCGCGCACCCCCTCGAAAGGATAAAAATCATGGAACTGGTCAAACTGCAACATCACGGCCAGCGGGTGATAAGTAGTCATGCCCCTCAAACCAGCCAGAAGGAGATAATCCATGCCCAAAGCATGAATAATAAAGCTGTAGGGTGAGCTAAGCCCTGTGCACGACAGAATGTCAAACGGATCTATGATATCCGCAAAGAACATCGACCAAGACATAGTGTCTATACACTCAGATGGCTGAAAGGAGTATGATATGGCTATATCATGGGTGAAACAATACCCATGCCGTCTAAAAGTGCCAATCGGTCTCAAGTGTGACATAAACCACATGTACAGCATGGCCGAGTTGCCCGTAAACACTCTTGTCAGATAAGTGCAGAAGTATGTAGCTGACCTCAGAGTCTCTGCTATAATCATCGGTATGATGGTACGACCCTCCTTGGGAGCTCTAACGGCCATTATAACTCCTATGTCCAACTCATCCATATACCGTGGCATATGTCTAACTATCCTCGGAGCCAAATCTGTCAAACAGAGAACGCTGGGATATAATGTGGCCAGATGTAAGCTCAACCTGAACCACCCTACGCCTCAATCCAGTAAGGGTTATGAACCGTCGATTCATGTCCCCCAAATTCATATGCACACAAGGTCTATCCAGTGGCAGCATCGTCAACTGTGCGTACTCCTCCAGAGTGGGAGTCAAGTCCTGGGTCCCAAATTAAAAAACTTGTCTCTCCGATACCTAGTGCTCCAACATGCCATCCATAAATCATGTGGGAACCTGAAACATCAACAGGGTCATAGTATGCTACAACAAATGATATACTGTCACCCTGTCTGATAGTGACATACTATCATACCACGATCACATACCAAATATCACCAATAATGGTGGGGTATGATCAATACGGCTAACTGTTGAAGAAGACATCTGTACAGGCCGTGTCATAAGACCATCCAGGGGTCAATGCTGAATATCTCTGGACATACATACATATGCATAACATGATACATGCATTATAGATAATAGATTGCAATATGATATAGGGAATGAAAAATTGAGCATACATTCCTAAGTATATCATCATCTAATACATCATCTCTATACAGCTAAAAATACAGGGAAATGGGGCACAGACGCCCTACTACGAAGGATATTACTTCTCTCTCCCTTCCTAGTTCTAATCCCGGATCTCCGCCAGAGATCATATCCCTAAGCTCTGATACCAAATGTAACTCCCCCAAAATAGGTCCAATCCAACCAACCTATTTTGAGTCGCCAAAAACATGGTACAGAAAATAACTACAACTTTATTACTACAATTATCGTGCAAAATACAATAACACATATGTTATGAGTTTTGATACCAATATATACCAACTGTGACTCATGTCCCAACCTTGGATAGTACATCACAATGGCACCTTACATAAAAGTACAATCAATAACTGTTTTAGAAATTAAAATATTTGGGAAGTGCTCAAGGAAACCTTCGTACATGGGAGGCCATGCGTCTAGGTTATGATAGATATCATATGCCCACAGAATTATCCTTGGTTGACCCAATAAACCCCAAATAAAAACGAAAAGATTACTATCATATTCTTTCCAATGGTGAGTCTTCTCTTGACATATCATTATCTCCACCGTCTCTAATTGAGAATTATATTTTAAGCAAACTCCAAGATCATATAGGTAGTGCTTGTAGATATACTCATCAAGTGAATGTGCACAACCTTGTCTTATGATAACACGAAGTCGCATGTCATTAGACATCTTGTATGATAGTGGCAAAACACACTTCCAAACGTTGGGTTCGCCTCACTCTATTTAGTTCACCAAATATAACTACTAAATGATGTATAAAATATAACCCACTTTTCTATACTGTTTAGGGAGAACCTCCACAACTAGAGACCACCGTTCTATTCCCCTGTTACCCCCGCTCGACCCAGCTACACTCTTATTACCTGAAAGGAATTGTGAAGCAAAAGGGTGAGCATAACTAGCTCAGTAAAGAATATTATACCTAAAGATAATTAAATTATCAATAGCCTTCGTCAGAAATAAATCAGAGATTTAGAATATATGGTAGATGATAAAACTTTTCAACCATAGTTGCAGCGGAACGAGCAATCCATTAGATTAGATGAGTCAAATAGACCATCACTACAAAAAAATGGGCCTTTGGCAACGATTTTTCTGGCAACGACTTTATAAGTCGTTGCTAAAAGTATATGTTTAGCAACAAAATTTATCCTTCGTTGCAGATTGTGTCAGGCTTTCACTTTTTGCAACGAAATCCATAATCCTTTGCAAAATTTCGTCGCTAATTCATTGGCGGGAAAAAATTTCGTTAGAAATTCGTTGCAAAATTTTCGGCTACTTGCTTTCCCGTCATCGTGGGCAACGAAAAAAATTTTGTTGCTAAAAATGGGGCTTTAGCAATGAT